>CAIGRL010224847.1:0-25821 GCA_903798325.1 Fraxinus xanthoxyloides
GACAGTGAAGAATACTTGGGAATCAGAACAGGCTTATTTTCTTAATTTCTATATATAGGTCATTTGATTTAATTAGGGAACAAATGATGCTTTATTAAATTAGGGTTACTTTTTAGTATTCAAACCAATAAAGAGAGATAGAAACTCCAGTAAAACAAATTTGGCCTACTTGATATATTGTCGAATGGAGAATGGGATCCAATTTGAGAACTTTAAAGAGATGGCACTGACAAAGTCGTGGAGGAGATGGCGGCAACATTTTTTTTTTTTTTTTGGCTTGATTAGGGTAAGTCTAAGAATTAGTTGAAGATTTACAAAACAATGATAAGAGTGCTACCATGGTCCTAACTTAGTTAGAATGTCTTGGTGCACCTTTTGATCCCGTCCACAATAATATTTACTTGATATAATGTTTTTAGACATCGTATCACCATTGGTTTCATCACAAAATCACCTACACAATACTCTTTTTCTCTTGATCTCACAAACACACACCACCCATAAAAAAATGGCTGTGGATTCAAATGGCAAGCTACCCCTACAAACGCCAATTGACCATCCAAAAATTGTACTTTGTATGAAGACATGATCTTTTCTTCATTATCTCTTTTACTTCTGTAACTCTTTAGATTTATACATAGATTAATGCTCTTCATTTGATTCAATATATCAATTTTCTTTTGTTATTTTGTACAAATAAATCTGCACATACTAAAAACAAGTATGTATTATATGCAGTTCGACAGTGAAGAATACTTGGGAATCGGAACAGGCTTATGCTTTTTAGTTTCTATATTTAGTTCATTTTATTTAATTAGGAAAGAAAATATGTTTTATTCAATTGGGCTTATTTTTAGTATTCAAACCAATAATTTTTTTTTAGTATGGAGTTATGAATTCATGTATGATGGGAAATAAAACATGCGGTTAAGAGAACCCAAGCAAGGTAAATTTCCTTACATGACCGTCTTGTTTTCCATCATCTAGTATCTAAGGCCACACAAACACACGATATAAGAATCGAGACAACAATAACCAAAACAGAAAAGTAAACTGCAGAAAATTAAAAGATGAAAACAAGAATTATTTCAGCCGTAGCCCCGAAGGTTCAGTAACCGCCTCTAACACCTACATCCCCAAAACATTTTTGGCAGCCTAGAACTCAACAACATGCATCTGACTTTATTTAGCAAAGTTCTATTCAATCTTTCAATCATACCATTTTGTTGTGGTGTACAGGTAATAGTTCTTTGTCTCACTATGCTATGATCTTTACAAAAATTGTTGAGTTCAAGATTACAATTATCAGTTCTCAAGATTTTTATTTTAAGATCAGTTTGATTTTCAACCTGTGTTTTCCATTCCTTAAACAAGGAAAAAGTCTCATATTTAGATTTCAGCAAAAACACCCAAATCTTTCTTGAGAAATCATCTATTATAAGCAAGTAATATTTGAAACCAGATAATGTAGACATAGAAGCAGGCAGCATGTAAGTACTCAAGTTTTTGCTTATATTTATGTGTTCCAATTGTAAAAGGAAGTTTAAATAGTTTTCCTATAATACATTGTTCACGAGAACCAAAATCTCCGATGTTTAATTTTCCAAAAACACCTTTTGATTTTAGCAAATTCAAACCATTTTTGCCAATGTGACTAAGTCTTTCATGCCACAGTTTTCCCAAAGTAAAATTTTCAGGTATGGTAGAGGCAATTAGACCTATTAAAGGTTTAGCCTTTAAGTAATACAAACCATGTCTCTTAGGGGAAGATATGACCAAATCATTTCCCCTAAGAATTTAAATGTATCCTTTCCACATATTGATGTTAAACTCTATATCATCTAACATGCCTAAGGACACTAAGTTCCTTTTTTAATCTGGGACAAATCTGGTTTCTTTTAGTATCAAAACATTTCCATTTTATAAAAAGAGTTTAAAAGTTCCAATTCCCCTTATTTTACAGGCATAGTTATTTTCCATTATAAGTTGCCCTCCTTTTATTTTAACAAAATCAATAAAGTAGTTTTGTTTGGGCACATATAAAAAGAACAACCTGAGTCAAGTATCCATTCATCACTCAATTTCTTTCCAATATTTCCAAGGACTAAACCATTCTCATTTTTGGTTTTATTATATGCAAATGCAGTGTTTCCCTCTTCAAAACCTTTCTCTCTCGATTCATTTTTCTTTTTAAAACAATCTTAAGCAAAATGACGAATTTTACCCACAATAGTAACATTTCTTGCCCTTAGCATTATTCTTGGTCTTATTCCTTTCAATCCACTTTTTATTGTCTTTTGAAAATTTTGGATGGTAATCCAATTTACCAAAAACTTTTCCTTTTGATAACAAGTTTATCCCAATGTGACTAATACTTGACACAGCCTTAATCTCTTGTGCCTTATTTTTCAAAGCATTGATTATTGTATTAGTACTAAGTTCATCTCTACCATACTCTAAGGCAACCTTAATGTCCTTATAATTGTCACTTATGGAGTTTAACAAAACTACAGCCAATTAATATTTTGAAAGCTTTTCATCACAATTGGCCAAGTCTTGGATAAGTTTAGTAAATATGTCCAAGTTTTCATCCAAATCAACTCAAAGATCCATTTTGAAAGAAAATAATTGTTTTAAAAGAAAACATTTGTTTGGAGTAGTTTTAGTCACATATTTGGCATGAAGCTTAGTCCACAATTCTGCAGCAGTATACTTCTAATCACTTTTTCTGATAAGTATAAGAAAATAGTACTCCAAGCTACTTCTTCAAGTTCATATTTCTTAGCAGGAATAAGATCAGCATGCCAACTATCATCAAGAGCTTTAACACATCTCATTTGCATTAAAATAGCTTTCATTTTCTAACTCCACAAGTTAAAATCAATTCTTCCATCAAACTGACTAACTTCAAATTTAGCAGAGGCCATGTTAAAATCAATACAGACGCACAGATGATAGTTACACAGTATGCAAAAAAAGCAGGAGCACAGAGTAATCACAAATACAAAATCACAGTAATACACATAGTAGAACAAGATTTTCAAACAGCATCTACTATTAAGGATTATGCAGATCAAGATTCTAGAAAATACACAATAACAGAGATCACAAACTATATTTCACTGATCTTTCCAGCAAGATTCTCCAAGCAACACACCCAAACTTGATTTATCTCAGATTCCAGGAGCCCTGCAGGAGCTCCTGGATAAAGATTAGTCTCAAGGGGATTTCAACGGTGTACGAAAAATCAAGAGGATGATCAAGAAACCTTAATATTTAAACGTAAACCTTTAAAATAAAAGATCTCACAAGTGAGTTTATGTAAACTCGATTCCTTTTGATTTTCTTAAGAAGAGACTCAAATCCTTCAGGATTTGAAGCATGTATGGCTCCTTCTCAAAGATCCAGGCAACTTATTCTACAGTCTAGGCTCTGATACCACTGTAAGACTCAGACCAACACACGATATAATAATTGAGACAACAATAACCAAAATCGAAAAGTAAACTTCAGAAAATTAAAAGATAAACAGAAGAATTATTTCGACCGTAGCCCCGGAGGTTTGGTGTCCGCTTCTAACACCTATATCCCCCGTTGAGCATCCAAGAAAAGGATCATGCTCAGTTGCACTAAAACAGTCACAAAGTGGCAACAAATATTACAAATGTTAGAGAGAAGAGATATAAGACTTATCTCTCAAAATACAACAGAAGATGGATCAAGATTTACCCAGAACTCGCCAAGAAACCCTTCGAACATACTAAGTAATACGATAGAGAAATCACTCAGATCATTACAATATTCACACAGAATATTATAATCAAAGGTTGATCTATTTATTACAATACCTTAAATCAAAGATTTAAAGTGAAGCAAAATAGGATGAATCAAACCCTAGCCCCTTTTATCTTTTTCTCTCTCAAACCTCAGAAACCCTCGAAGCCTCTGGAATGAAAGAATGAATCGAATCAGTCAAAAAAGTCTACAGCCCAAGTATATGAATAGTCTAAAGCATCCAACGGCCATAAGAGAACCACGTGTCCTCCATCCAAGTAAGGACGCTTCAATTAAAAGAAGTGTGTTTTGTAAACACATTTTAAGGGCCAAAATGCTGGGAACACCAAAAGGAATCAGGTTCGAATCCAACATAGTACTAGTTCATAGCTCCTCTTTAGGTGTCTTTAACACGACTATATTTTGAAAAATACCTTGCTGTTAAGTGAACCCAAGCAAAGTAAATGTCCTTACATGACCGTCTTGTTTTCCATCATCTAGTACTAGTTCATAGCTCCTCTATAGTTTCTTTAACACGACTATATTTTGAGTGTATTTGTCTTCATAACTCGTTCAATGGGTTTCCTTAAAACAATATTTGAGAAAAACAGGCAACTAGTTATCGTTATGCAATTTATTATGTCGAGAAACCAGGTATTGTTTGAAATTTTTCATTTCATATCCCGAAGAAAAGTACTATGTTGGTTTTGATACAAATTGAATCTTAGGCTATGATATAAATGTTGGATTAAATTGTTACCAACAACCACTTCCAAAGGTTCGACCTAAAAACAACGTGGGCTAGCCCCCAAGGCACATCTCCAGGGATAAAAAGGAAAGGTAGAAACAAACTTCAGCTTTGCTTGAGGCTGCCGCTTCAAAGGTTCGAATCTTGAAATATGGATTTGACCCATGGGTAAGTGCGAGTGTACAAGCAAGTCTTCCACCCTGTACTCTTGGAGGCATAACCTGCGATTTACCTCCTTCACCAAAGCCCCAGGCAGCGCAGGTGGGGCCGTTAAGGTTGCGGTTCATCCTTTAAAAACTACGTGGGCTGTGGGAATAAGCTTAAATAATTAATGTTGCTGACGACCCATATATATATTACCTCTTGGATGACTTTGAATGTTGGCCCATTTATCCTTTTATTGGTCAAACTAAAACATAACTTAACCTATATATACAGTGTCTTTACCCTAGCTGTAAAGTGTGTAATTTGTGTTTGAAAGTGAGAAAAAAACGTGGATGCCTTCTTGCTGGAAGAAAAAATGGCTGCCCTAGTGGAGAGAAAAATTGGTGGTTTTCTTTGTGTATTTGGCCTCCTCCTTGTGTCTTCTTCCATTGTTTTTCTTATCCCTTTATGGGTATAAATTATCATCGTTATTTTGTCCTTTGTGAGTGAGATTCAGGAACAAGTGAGGTATATATATTGGTTGTGGGTTGGAGCTGTTTGAATTGGTTGTTTGGTAGAGAAACGTAACCTGAAACTAAGCCTCAAAAACACTGTTTTGACAATCCTTGGAGCGATCTTCTTCGACATACTATATGCCTTTTGCTGGAACTAGAAAACCTGCAAATTATATTTCCTTGAATTTTCTTAATCCTTATTTTTAACAATGGAATGATATATATATCTTAAATATTGGAATTGAAGATGAAGAGCTCCGAGGTGGCTATTTGGCATCCACACTCGGTTTGAGAGGCAGGAAAGCTAGTAGCATTTGGAAATACTTTGAATTAACATATCTTGTGTTTTAGAGGATAAAAACAAAAAAAATTCTCTGCAGAACTTCTTCTTACTAGTTTGGTGGATTGGTTTCCGATATTTAAAATCTTGTATGTTAGATTAGATATATATTTTTTTTTTTGTTTGTGAAATACTAGTTTCTCAACAGTACACATCGACAAAGTTTGGTGGATTTATTTACAATATAATTTTGGACATATGGGTAGCCTAAGTTAAAAGAATTGACAGGAATGTCATCCTGCATCACTCGTGCACGTCCTTTTTTCATTTATTGATAGGTCCAGTTCATGGGTCCCATTTTCCTATATTTAATTAAACTTATCATTTAGTGGTTGTTTTCCTTTTGGACATCATATCACCATTAATTTATCGCATTAAATCATCCTTTGTACGCTCTTTTTCTCTCTCTCACAAACACACTTTTCTCACATCCAAAAATGGCTGTCAATTCAAATGGCAAGCGACCTCAAGAGACGCTAGTTGACCATCCAAAAATCAAACATTGTATTAGAGCACAGGTTCAATTCTTTATTATCTATTCTCCATAGTTATAAAACTCGGTCCGGACCAGCCGGTCAGGCTGGGAAACTGTTGACCTGGGCCCTTGTCCAGGCCACGTAAATTAATTTAATATGGATGTACATGACTTGCTCAAAACTCGGCTTTGACCGAGTAAATCGGCGATTTTGATCGAGTTAACTCGGCCGGTTGACTGAATTTCAAAATTGCATATTAAAATATAGGGGGTCCAAGGAATTGAACCTTGGACCTCTAAGTAAAACAATTATTTCATCACCATTAGAGATGTAGAGTACTTCAATGTTTATTATATGCAAGAAGTAATATGTATCCAATTTGTCATTATATGTTTTCTAAAAGTATTTTATAAAAAAATTGATAAACATTTAACTTTATTTTATAGACATAAATAATTAGTGAAAAATAATTTAAAAAAATATATAATTTTGCCTAAAAAAGTTTATATACTTTAATTTTTTTTTTTTAGATTTTTATGCAATGACCCACTGGTCCAACCAGTAACCCGAGACCCAATACCTTGTCCGGGTCGGGTCTAATAACTATGATATTTTCTTTTATAACTCATTTTTGTTTGATTTACACAAATAAATGCTCTTCATTGGATTTAATATCTAGTTTTTACTTCTTTTTTATGAACGTTTAATTCGGCAAATATTTAAACAAGTATGCAGTCCGACAGCAAAGAACACTTGGGATTGGAGCATTTAAAACCTTTAAATTTCTATTTTTAGGTCATTTTATTTAATTAGGGAATAAATGATGTTATTATATTAGGGCTGAATTTAAATATTCTTTGGAGTATAGGATTCTAGGCGCATTTTCAATTTTTTGTAGTCATTAGCCTATGAATCTATGAAGCACAGACACGCCTATGGAGCCAGCACATCGGTGTGTGACATGCTCGGGAAAAGAGTCCCCGTGCAACAAGTTGCCTGCTGTCTTTTTTTTCCGCATATTTTCTAGCCCGGAGACACACCGACACTGTTTTGACACGTTTACAACATCTCAGCAACAAGGCAATGATATTTTTGAAGTATTCAAACCAGTAAAAAGAGACAGAAACATAGGTAAAACAAAATTTCATTCTTGCTATCATGCTGAGAAATTTGTGGAGGATATGGCTGCGACACTTAATGTTGATCTGGAAAATCAACAGGTGTGAAAATGAAACCCTAAAGAGGCTCCATAGATGAAGATGTATGCTGATTCTCTCCAAACTAGGCCAATATTCTGCTTAACCAATTCATCATTTTACCTTCATCCTTTATTACAATGAAGGACCACATTTCATTGTTTTTCCTCCTAAAAGTCTCTTTGCTATTTACTATAAAAATAAAATAACATTTATAACGAAAAAATTTAATATCATGTTATTTAACGTGTCCTCAGCTTGTAGTGTCCCACATTTTTCGAATGTGTACGTGTCATTTGGGACATGATATTCATTTCCATGTCGGTACTTCATAGTTTCCTATTGAATAGCCACAAACATTATCATGGTCTGTTGGATTTGCTGACAAAAATTATATAAAAGCTGTGAGAGTTTTTTTGGCAATTTTTAATCTAAGTTATTCTTTGTTAGAATGGATGATTTATTGATCAAGAATCAATTCTAGGCATTCTTCATGAATCACCCTGTTTTGATTTCCTAAATTTGTGAGTATTTTTAGGATCAACGCATTTCTAGACTTGTTCTACGTTCTTGAAGATTTCCATCTTGGAGCTTCATAAGTAGCTTGCAATTGTTGTGCGAGGGGGTTGTTAGAGACCCCTGACTGAATGAGTATTAGAATAGTCCAATGGTCGATTTCAGAATAAATTCAGTAGCTTCTCCGATAGGGCTTTACGGTAACAAATTATATTTTCATATTATTATATGCATGTAATTTGAGATTATAATGGTTGATGAGCATCTAGATATAAATGTTTCAAATGGATAACTTTCTTCAAGTTTTTGAATTTTAGGCAAAAACTTTGAACTACTGAAAAACAGAGTTGAAGTGCTTTCTCAACTCAACATTGTTAAAAGATTTGGCTAATGGAAATAATTTCTATAGTTCGTGTGAGAGGTCTTGTAAAAAGTTCATAGCAGAAAATATGGGATTTTCTTGAAAATTTATCTAACAATGACGTTAGCATCTATATTATGCTGTTTTAGAAGAAACATAGTTAAATATTACTCTAATGGATCACTTTTAATAAAATATTGATAAATAAATTTTACTGGCTCCTTTATAATGTATGAAGTTTTGTGCAAAACTCTGTTTTGTATCTTGTTTATATTATTTGTGAGTTTATATTATTTGTGAATATGCACCAAAAAGTAAGTTTGTGTACATGGTCCCCAGACCCTAGCCAATTTATCTTTCATCCTTTTGCTTTTGGTATGGTAGGATGGGGATGAAGTATACTATCGAGTTAGACGCGACCGTAAAATACAAAGTTTATTGATGGCATATTGCAAAGAAAAGAATTTGGAGTACGAAGTTATGAGGTTCGTGTATGATGGGAAAAGACTTGATGTTAAGAAATCACCAGACGAGGTAAATTCCCTTTCATCACCATCTTTTTTTTTCCCATCATCTTCCAATCATTTATCTCTATGGCTTTCTTTATCAGAGTATATTTTGTGGTTATTTATCTCCATTAACTCTTGTGATGGTTTTTTTTTAATATAATGTTACGAGAAAATGTTTTATACTAATTACCAACTTACAATTATGAAATTTATTCCGTCGAGAGACCCGCCTTTTTTCGAAATTTTTCATTTTGTATCCCAAAGATATTTATTATATGCGTTTTGCTTGCAATATAAATATACCAATTATATTTCCTTGAATATTCTTACAAAGTAAATTTGTGACTATGGAATTGCATATCTTATCATGTTTAACCAGTTTCATCTTAAAGATTGTAATGGAAGATGAAGACTGCATTAACGCATTTACTCATGGGTCTGGAGGTGGCTACTTGGCGACGACACTGGGGTAGGATTGACAGGCAGGAAAGCTAGTAGCATTTGAAAATTTATTGAATCAACACAATTTCTGTGTTTGAGGATAAATAAATAAATTTTATCTGCCTACTGTATTCATACTAGATTGGTGGATTGATTTTCTATAAATAATATTTTCTAAGTTGGTGTGGAACTTTTATTTTTCTCAAATATTCCTTTATTTTTTGTTTCACAGCAGTACATGTAAATTTCGCAAATTTATTTACAACATAGTTTTGAACATATGGGTAGTCCAGTGGTTAAAAGAATTTAAAGGAATTCTTTGCTGCAGCGTTGGTGTGGGTTAAATGATATGTCCAGTTCTTGGGCCATTTTCCTAAATTTAATTGATCCTATCATTTAGCGTTTGTTTAATTTGACTATTTGAGAACGAATTTCATAAAAAAAAAAAATAATAATAAAAAAAATTGATTTTTTTTAAGAATGTATGGTTTATTGCTAATGACCTGTTGAGAAAACGTGTTTCCCTTATTTAAAACCAATCTTTGGATGGATGGCCACACGGCAACCCTAGATTGGCTCGTGCTCCTTCACATGGATTGTGCTTCTTTATGAGGGCTATGGACCGTTGGATCTGATCAATGGTTGACATTAAATCATCACCGTATGACTTTTGGGCTGGAGCCTATTCTTGACACTTCCATTCTGTCTTCTAGGTTTCTCTCTTTTGGACGACTCTCTCTCTCTCTCTCTCTCTCTCTCTCTCTCTTTGTTCATCAGTTTTCTTCTTGGTTTTGATTGAAATACTTAGAGGTTTTAGCCAATTTTTGTGGAATCCCGTGTGATTCATGTTGCTACAGTAGTTCAGGCCATGAAATAGAGCCTGATCTTGGGTTCTGTAGTGGTTTGTGCGATCTGTGAGTTTGTTGGTTAGTTTTACTAATTTAGGAGATCCTTAATTGATCGATGACTAAATCTGGGTCCGATTGAGTCTCTATTATTTGTACTCTCCCTTGGAAGGCTTGGTTGCGTGCTAGTGTTTGGGCTAATCCTGAGCCTCCCAAATTAGGCGTAAGCTGAACTGGGTGAATAATTCATTTGTGTTCTTTATTTTCTATACTGCTCTTTCTGTTTATTGTCTTCGTTTTATTATTCAAAGGGATAAAATACCCAACAACTGGTATAAGAGCCAGACAGGCTCTTATGGTTCAAGTTTTTCAAAAAACAAAAATTTCTTTGAAGTAAAAACTATTAGAAATGTGTCTATTTTATCACCTGAACATACTAACGTGTTTCCTGGTGCGGAAGAAGAGTTTACCTAACGTTGAATACTGGGTGATAATTCTGGTGATTGAAGGAGAGTCTTGATTGGCTTCAGGCAATGCATAAGTGTTGTACTCTTACTGTTCCGGAGAGAGTTTCAATATTGCCTGTATAGTAATTTCTTGCAAATTCTTGATGGTTGATACATGCATGTAATACATCCCAGTTTGGACTCAGTGATTAAAATTGCATATGAACATGTTTTAGAGATATTCAGTATAAGTTGATCTGTTTATTGATATTAATTTGATTATCTACCTACATAATTTTGGTGCATTGTATCTGTTTGCTTTAAATTTTTCAAAAAGTTTTTCAAAACCTTTTCTATTTATTAGTTGATCTTGAATTCAAGATCATACTATGTCCACGAGTACGAATCGCCCTTTTACAGAACTTGTTATGGGTTCGAAGGTCGAATTGTCACAATTCGATAGAAAGGGGGACTACTCGATATGGAAATAGAAAATGAGAGTCATTTTGGTTCAACAAAGGGTTGCAAAGGCCCTTGATGATTGTGCTGCTTTTTCTGATGAACTTAAAGCTAAACCAAATGAAATTGCTAATATGAATGAAATTGCTTATAGTGCTATAATCTTGCATTTGTCTGATAATATTGTGAGGCAAGTCGAGGGAGTTGAAACTGCTAGAGACTTATGGACCGCTCTTGATAATATGTTTTTAACCAAGACTCTGCCAAATAGAATTTACCTTCTAGAAAAACTGTTTAGTTTTAGAATGGACCCTGGGAAAGACTTGGAAGTGAATTTGAGTAACTTTAGTATAATAGTTGTCTTGCCCATAATGATAAGAAATTTGTTGATGAAGATCTTTATGTGGTATTGTTGAATTCCTTACCTGACTCTTATAAAGACAAGGAATGCTATAAAATACTCTAGAGATAAATTGACACAAGACATAGTCATTGATGTCTTAAGGTGTAGAGAGTTAGAATTCAGGAAAGGAAACAAGACTAATCATAGAGAAGAAAGCCTATTTGTTGGAGGGAGGACTCAGAAAAGAGAAAATAATTTTCATTTCAAGAAAGGAAAAAACATATCCAAAGGAAAATCAAAATCTAGAGATAAAAGTAATAAGAAGTGTTACAATTGTGGAAAATTGGGACACTTCAAGAGAGATTGCTTTGAGCTGAAAAAAAAAAAAAGGAACAAAATAATAGGGAGTTAAATAACAACACCATTGAATCTGAAATTGATAGCCAGCATGTCATGGCTGTGACTAATGAAGAGATTAATAGGGAATGGATTTTAGACTCTGGATGTACCTTCCATATGTGTCCTATTAGATCCTGGTTTTATAACTATAAAGACATAGAACCTAGAAAGTTGTATACGGGGAACAATAACTCTCAGACTATTGTTGGAATTTGTGGTATTGCTATAAGAATGTTTGATGGCTCTATCAAGCCAATCTTGAATGTAAGATATGTTTCTAATCTGAAAAGAAACCTCATTTCTTCAGGTATTCTTGAAGATGAAGGACATACCTTCAAATCAGACAACAAAGTCTTGAAGATTACGAAAGGTTCCCTTATTGTGATGAAGGTACCTAAAAGGAATGTATTGTATTATCTTGATGGTAATACAATCACAAGTCATGATTCTAATCTTTTCACTGTTACTGAAAATAAAACTGAACTGTGGCATAAAAGAATGGGACATATAGGAAATAAAGGACTGAAATCTTTAACTGATCAAAAGTTACTTGGGAAAGATTTAACTGAGACCTTGGATTTCTGTGAAACATGTGTTCTACACAAGTCTCATAGAGTGAGTTTTGAGGCCGGAACACATAATACCAAGAGACCTTTAGAATATGTCAATGCTGATTTATGGGGACCAGAAAGTCATTCTACCTTTGGTGGCAACATATATTTTTTATTTATTGTTGATGACTATCTAGAAAGGTTTGGGCGTTCCATTTAAAGAATAAATCAGAGACTTTTCAAAAGTTGAGGTTAAGGTTAAAGATGGTTGAAAATCAATTAGATAGTAGGCTAAAAACTTTGAGAACAGACAATGGCCTTGAGTTCTTTAATTCTAAATTTGATAATTTCTGCAAACAAAAGGGAATTATGAGACAAGGATTGTTAAACAACACCCCAACAAAATGGGGTAGCTGAAAGAATTTACAGAAATTCAATGAATAAGGTAAGATGTATGCTGATCAGTTTAGGACTTACTAAAGGGTTCTGGGTTGAAGCATTAAGTACTGCTACTTACCTTATCAACAGATCCCCTTCGAGTTCTGTTGGCTTTAAAACTCCTCAAGAATTATGGACCGGAAAACTCCAAATCTGTCATTCATCAGGGTATTTGGATGTGCAACTTATGCACATCAAATTGAAAGAAAATCAGATCCCAAGGCTACTAAATGTGTCACGCTAGGATACCCTAAAGGTGTTAAATTTTATAGGTTGTGGGTGTTAGGGGTATAAGGCATTAAAATAATCAACAGTAAAAATGTTAAGTTCAATGAGCTTGAAATGCCTTGCTTAGAACCCAAATCTAATGCTTCACATGAATCTGGAAATAACAAGGTTCATAATGAGGTGAAGCTGACAAAATTGAGTATTTCCCAATCTGAAAATAATGAAACCAATAACCTTACACCTGATGGAAATGAACAACAACCTGATGAAGGTGAAGTTGAAGAATGCTTGAACCTGAATCTCAAGATTAGGTTGAACCCACTTTGGACACTTCTATTCAAGATTACCAACTAGTTAGAGATACGGAAATAATGTAGGTGAAGCCTAACCCTAGATATGAATCACAGAACCTTACTGATTTTGCATTAATTTCTGGTGAGGCCATAGATCATTCTGAACGTGCCTTTTATGAAGAAGCTGTGAAAGGGCCAAAATCTGGAAATTGGGAAAGGACTATGAAAAAAGAAATGCAGTTTTTAATTGATAATAAGACTTGGAAACTAGTTGTGAAACCTAAGAATCATAGAATTGTCTAATGCAAATGGATTTACAAAATAAAAGATGGGAACAACTTGACTGTTCCATTAAGGTACAAGACTAGACTTGTTGCAAATGGGTTCACTTAAAGGGAAGGAATTGATTACTATTAAATATTTTCCCCTGTGATAAAGTATAAGACCATTAGGTTGATTCTTGCTCTAGTCACTCATTTTGATTGGGAACTTGAACAATTAGACGTTAAAACAATCTTCTTATATGGGGAATTGGAAGAAAAGACTTACATGGCTCAACCTCAAAGATTTGAGGTGAAGGGAAAAATAGGTTGTGTGTAAATTACAAAAATCATTGTATGGACTTAAACAAAGTCTTAGACAGTGGTATAACGATTTGATTCATATGTTATCAAAATTGGTTTTAAAAGAAGTGATTACGATACTTGCTTGTATTATAACAATGTTGAAATTGGTCTGAATGTGTACCTATTGTTATATGTTGATGATATGCTTATTGCTAGCCGAAGCAAGACTGAAATCATAAGACTAAAAAACCTTTTAAAAGTTGAATTTGATATAAAGGATTTAGGGAATGCCAAAAAGATTTTAGGGATGATTATTAAGAGGGATAAGACTGAGAGAAAGTTGACTCTCACTAAAAAATCCTACTTAAATAAGGTTGTAACTAAATTTGGCATGAAAGACTCTAAACCTGTTAATGTTCCTCTTGCTGCTCATATGAATCTATCCACTAAACATTCACCTAAAATTGAAGAGGAAATGAAACAAACGGAAAACATTCCTCATGCTAATGTCATAGGATCTGTTATGTTTTCCATGATTACTACAAGACCAGACTTATCTTATGCAATTAGCTTCCTTAGTAGATTTATGTCTAATCCTTGTAAACCACATTGGGCATGGTTGAAGTGGCTACTGAGATATATAAACGGGACATTAAATCTTGGTATGGTGTATAAAAATGGGTCAAATCACTTGACACTTAAAGGATATGTAGATGCAGATTTTGTTGGTCTACTACATCTTACTTTTTTACACTTGATGATAATTGCATAACTCGGAAATCACAACTACATCCTATAGTTACTTTGTCTAGTACTGAAGCTAAGTATGTTGATATAACTGAATTTGTTAAAGAGTGCATTTGGTTAAAAGGAATTTTAAGTAAGCTAAACTTTTTGCATGATATTCCTACAATAATTACTGATAGTCATAGTGCTCTATTACTTATGAAGAATCATGCCTATCATGAAAGGTCAAAACATATTGAAATGAAGTATCGTTTCATTAGTGAAAATATAGCTATGGGTGAAGTTAACTTCACTAAAATTCATACAGGCAAAAACCCCTCTGATATGGGGACTAAAGTTGTACGTGTTGATGAGTTTAAAACTTGTTTATCTTTACTGAATATTGATAAAAGGTAATTTTTTGTATGTACACGGGCAATGATGATTGATTAGCAAAACTAGGCACACTTAAGCAACCAGGCGGATTGGGATATGTGAGAAACAAGGTGAACAATGTTGAGAAAATGTGTTTCCCACAATTAGCAACTTATTTAAAACCAATCTTTGGATGGATGGCCACATGGCAACCTCGGATTGGCTTGTGTTCATTCACATGGATTGTGCTTCTTTATGAGGACCATGGACAGTTGGATCTGATCAATGGTTGAGATTAAGTCATCACCTTATGACTTTTGGGGTGGAGCCTATTCTCGAGACTTCCATTCTGTCTTCTGGGTCTCTCTCTCTCTCTCTCTCTCTCTCTCTCTCTCTCTCTCTTCTTCAGTTTTCTTCTTGGTTTTGATCTGAAATACTTAGAGGTTCTAGCCAATTTTTGTGGAATTCATGAGATTCATGTTGCTACAGTAGTTCAGGCCATGAAACAGAGGCTGATCTTGGGTTCTGTAGTGGTTTGTGCGATCTATGAGTTTGTTGGTTAGTTTTATTGATTTAGAAGATCCTTTTTTGATCAATGACTAAATCTAGGTCTGATTGAGTCTCTATTATCTGTACTCTCTCTTGGAAGGCTTGGTTGCATGATAGTGTTTGGGCAAATCTTGAGCCCCACCAGATTAGGCGTAAGTTGAACTGGGTGAACAATTTATTTGTGTTCTTTATTTTCTACACTGTTTTTTCTGTTTATTGTCTTCGTTTTATCATTCAAATGGTTAAAATACCCAACACGACCAGTACTAAACAGCAGCGATTCTACATAGTATTATTCAAATTTGGTGGGTATTCCATATGCACAAAACATAGTTAATATTAAACTTCGAAGAATCACCTACTCAATTATGGATGCAACGTTACTGCATGAGATGTTAAGTCTTGCGGATGTTCCCATTCGAGATAGAACCACATCCTATTCTCCCATCAAAGAGTACACAGTTTCATCATGGATTGAGGACTCTATTGCCAACAAGTTATGTTTGTCAGTCTGAAAGAATCTTGGAGCCATCTAATATGGCATTCTATATAAAATTTTGTAAACCAACTCGAAAATAGGTTGATGACATGACTTTGAAAAGCACAAGAGCTGTGAAATATGTGGCTGACTTTGCTAGAAATGTTCAATAGTCCCCGTTTGTACCACATGAACCTGACACCCATTAAGTGTGCCCTTTGTTGTGAACTTGGGAAATTCTTGGGGGACAAACAGAGTTAAATATAAATGAGAGAGGAATTCTACCCCAGAAAAAAGCTGTTAATGCATTGATAAATCACTTTGAGTTGACGAAATACAAATGCTATTACTCTGGGAAAGATATTCATTGTATATCTGTGACATTAATTGGACAAGACTTTCGTACAATAGATGAAGAAATTTAGTCAAAGACGTCCTTAAAAGATATTTAGCCAAATATTTTTCTTTTTTCAGAAGGGACTTAAGTGCTGTACATAACTTCAGAAATTAAAATAAGAGCACTTTGTTATCATCTCGTATAAGCTGATGAGCATATTAAGGACATTTTATGATGGACAGGAGCAAACAAATAAGATTCTATCAATATCCCTTTTCTTGTTATCATAAACTCTTTTTTTAGTAAAGTCGCTTTAGCATGGACAAACATTTTTAGAGGACTTCACCATAGTAAAGAGTGGGACTTCACCTTGCTTCTAAGAATGTATAGGAGGACATTAGGGGAAGGTGATACATAGATTATTTGAAGAAACTTCTGGATATGTGAAGCTTAATTGATAGCACTATCCAATTTCTTGGGTTACCGGAGTAATTAATTTGGACTGGGTCCTCATCTGGGTTTCATGGAAAGAGGCTTATAAGCACTTTTACCCTCAGAATCGTCCAATTCGATGGGGTTATGTGGATCTGGATAAAGTTCAACCCACCTTCTCACCAAATCTTGTTGTGGAGAATCCTCTATCGACAGGTTGGAATGGAAGATAAGTTGTTGAAGTTGACCGTGTAAGTTACACTTTTGTTGTCACTTAACATTTGTTTTTTGGTTTCCATTTAGTCACATGTTTTGGTTTGTGTAACTCATGTAATGATGTAAAGTTAGGCTAGTTAAGATCTACTACAAGGTAGTGCATTGTCAAGTATGGCTTAGTGGTAGTAGGTATAAAGGCTGGTGATTAAAAAAATGTTTTTTTGAATTGTATCAAATCATGGCTATATATTCAGCCGGGAAAAACCATTGAAAGGTAAATGGAATTACTTTGTTTTTCTCTCCTCTTCTTTGTTTAATATCTTTCAGTGGTATCGGAGCATTTGTTGATCTTAGAAGGACTGAAAAGAGCATAAAAAACTGTACAATCCGGTAAGAACTTAAAAACCGGTAAGCTTTTGCAAAATCTGGTAAGTATTGATAAAATCGGTAAGCTTTTGCACAATCCGGTAGAGTTCATCTTCTTTCATTCTCTTTGAACCTATATTTTTTTCCAAACCGGTAAGATCTATCAAAATCGGTAAAAACTTTCCATATTAGTAAGAACTCTGAGAGAAAACCTTTCACCAAAAACAAAACCTTTCATCATATCAGCAAGAAGATGGCTTCAGGCAGTTTGCCAGGGCCTTTGCCCTCAGTGTTTACCTGTGAGAACTATGATTTTTGGGCTGCTAAAATAAAGGCTTATCTGAAAGACTATGACCTATGGAAAATCACAGAATCTGGAGCAGAACCACCACTTCTTAGTACAAATCCAACTATTGCTCAACTGATGCAACATAGTGAGGAGGTTGCAAAGAAGTTCAAGGCTTTGTCTTGCATCCAATCAGCCGTCTCTAATGCAATTTTTACCAGGATTATCACATATGAAACAACAAAATAAGCTTAGGACAGATTGCAGGAGGAGTTTAGGGAGAATGCAAGGACAAGGCAAATACAAGTTCTCAATCTTAGAAGGGAGTATGATACACTAAAGCTGAAGGAGGCTGAATCTGTTAAAGACTTCTCAAATAGGTTGATGAAAGTGGTGAACAAAATAAGGTTATTAGGAGATGAACTACCTGATGCGTGTGGTAGAAAAGGTTTTTATCAGTTTGCTTGAGAAATTTGAGGCAAAAATCTCTTCACTTGAAGATTCTAGAGATCTATCTGCCATTATCTTATAGGAGCTCATAAATAATTTGCAAGCAACTGAGCAAAGGAAGTTATTTAGACAAGAAGAACAGGTTGAAGGAGCCATGTTTGCCAAAGGAAAGTATAAAGCTCAAACAAGCTTTGGTGTGAAGAAGCAACAACCTGAAAAGAAGAAAGGAGAAAGCAGCAAAACTGCAGGCAAAAATGAAGTTTATGTACCTTGTCCTCATTGCAAGAAAACTGGCCACTCTCCCAAATGGTGTTGGTACATACTAGGAGTCCAATGCAGAGAATTAAATAATTAGGACATGTTCAAAAAGTGTGTAAAAACTTGAAGGATAAGCAGGATTCATAGCAGGCTCGAGTGGTAGAAATTCATGAGTAGTAGAAGCATTTGTTCACAGCAATGAATGAAAGGGCTTGCAGTAGTGATGAGATGTGGCTATTGGACAGTGGATGTACTCACCATATGATCTCCAATTCCAGCATTTGTAAAGCTAGATGAATGCTATAGATCAAAGGTTAAAGTGGGGAATGGAGAGTTTGTAAAGGTGAAGGGAATTGGTGCAGTGCAGACCTTGACATGTACCAAGTATATTTGTAATGTTTTATATGTTCCAAATATCAATCAAAATTTGATAAGTGTTGGTGAGTTGATTGAAAAAGAATATACTTTGGTATTCAAAGACAAGGAATGCACTATATTTGATTCAAAAAATCAAGAAATGATGACCATTGGCATGAGGAATAGAAGCTTCCCTTTAGAATGGAGAAGTGTAAGCATTGTCATTGAGTCATCACTATGGCATAAAAGATTTAGACATGCTAACTACACATCACTTAAAAAATTACATGATTTGGAGTTGGTTGAAAACTTGACTGAAATCAGTAAGGATGATGGATACATATGTGAAATCCGTCAATTGGGAAAGCAAACTAGGTTACCATTTCCTAAAAATAGTCTAGAAAGGCTTCAAACAAGCTACAGCTTATCCATTCTGATGTATGTGGTCCAATGAGAACCCCTACTTTAAATTTTAGACATCATATCATCATTGGTTTCATAAAAAAGTCACCCCACACAATACACTTTTTCTCTTGCTCTCACAAGCGCACACAACATCAAAAAATGGCTTTGATTCAAAAGGTAATCGACCCCGAGAGATGCCAATTGACCATCCAAAAATTGTACTTTGTATGAAGGCACAAGGTTATTTCTTCATTATATCTTTTATATCTGTAACTCTTTGTTTGTTTGAGATTTACACACAGATTAATATTCTTCATTTGATTCAATATAGCAATTTTCTTTTGTTATTTTGTATGAATAAATCTGTACATATTAAAAACAAACTTGTTTGTCTGTATTATATGTTTCTTGGGAATCCAAACAGGCTTATGTTTTTAAATTTCAATATTTAGATCATTTTATTTAATTAGGGAAGAAACGATGTTTTATTCATTTATGGTAATTTTTAGTATTAAAACCCATAAAAAGAGAAATAAACTCCGGTAGAACAAGCATTCTTGATACCTTATTGAATGGAGGATGGGATCCAATTTGAGAACTTTTGAAGAGACGGCGGTGACAAAATTGTGGAGGAGATGGGAAAAACATTTTGGTTTGATTACATATATCTGGGATTTAGTTGAAGATTTACATAACAATGATATTAGCAATTATAAAAACGCTGCATTAAGAAAAACATTTTTATATACTTTTTAAAATAATGAGGTTCGACCAAAACTACACCTAGATGGGGGTGAATAGGTGATTATGCGGAATTAAAACTTAATAATTAATTAGCAACAAGTCACTATTAATTATCTCTAGATGATTAATCAAAGAGTCTAATTTTCCTATGTTGAAATACGCAGTTATATGAAAGCAATAAACAAACACAAGAAATGATTACGGAGAAATCCCAACTGGGTAAAAACTCCGGACACTTTGCCGGTTAATAATCCACTGTAAACGAATTATAACTTATAGTCCACCAGACTCAACTACCACTAGTACTTTGTGACTTGATGACTGCAATTTCCACAGCTCTCCTAGATTTTGTACTCCTGCACCAATTCCCAACTACAGTTTTCAAAGCTTTTCTGGATTTTGTGCTCCTACATCAACTCCCAACTTTATGAATTTGTCTATCTCATGTGGATCAATAAAGAACTCTGCGTTCTCCAACGATTGAAACTCCAGTCACCATTTCTTGATATTGAGCACTTTAATAGATGTGTAGGAAGTAACAATTTAGTATTTGGATTATGGATTTGATGTTTTCACTGCCAAGAACAAATCACAGTATGAAGGTTAAAATCTTATTTGATGAAGAGATATGGAGAGTATATGTTTTCTCAATATTCAACTTTAAAAAAATAGTTCAGATGCATTATGATATTTATATTGTAGGTTAAGGAATGAATGGGCCGATAAAAAGCCTTAAAAAAGTGAATTAAATTTTTTCAGATAACTCTGTCGCTCGAGCGAAAGTTGGGCGACAGGCGAGTGACGGTGTGTCGCTCGAGCAAAGTTCAGACGACAAGTAGGCAATGCAGCTTCTGTTTTTACTGCTTGAGCATCAGTTGGGTGATATGCTAGCGAGATTGCGGCGACTCTTTTCTCCTCGTTCTATACTTAAAATCTAGGACTTCTAACTTACTACTTGACACTTTGACTTTAGAAACTTTTTTTTAACAATAATTTTGTCAAAAGATTACCAATATCTTTAAAACCTAACACAATGTACAGAATTGATTGCAAGTGTAATGAAAATAATGTTTAGTTTGTGGAGTTTTACTTGTTCCATAACTTAATGTGCTATCTTAAGATCAACAGTCACAACTGCTGCTCAAAATTCCACATCATCATGACCAGTTTTCATGTATTTGACACGTTACACAAACTTTTACCTAAACTGGACATGATGAGTTTTTGATCAAAATCTTGTCAATCATTTAAAAAGAATTCCCCTGATCCTTTTTGCTTTGACCTATACAGAACACCATTTCTCAAAACAGTATTGTTAGGTGCTCCATTTTCTTTTTTCATTGAGACTGAACATAAATCTGTGCTCGCGAGAAAAAGAAAATTAGGGAAATTCCCACATCAAAAAACCTTCTCTAAATCTCTTCCAACATTGACGCCGACACCATTAAAACGACGACTTCGACACTGGTAAGTTATTTTTTGTTATGTTCATGCAAAATTTGGAAAGGAATTTCATTATTTCTAAATCGATTTCCATTTTTTACAAGTTACTGTTAAAAAGCTCCCACAATCTTGTTTTCCACTGCTCCTCATTTATCGATCCACAAAAGTAAATACTAATTTTGGATATTTCTTATTTGAATCTGGTAAGATTACTACTTCAGCATACTCTTATTGTTTGGCTAAGGAATACGTGATAATTTTATGCCTATTTTCTGGTTCTGCGATTATTTTTTGGTCTCAAAATTTTAGGCCTGCTGAAAATATGGTTCGTAGTTAATCAATTATATAAGGTGAAATATTCTTGATTTTCTAGAAGAGAATTGCAGTTTCAAAAACCTAAAGTAACTTCTACAATATTCTTAGAATTGAAGTAAGAGCTTGAATATAACGTTAATTTCATAATCAGAGCAGGAACTCGAATACGTGGTCGAGTTTCTCGTTCGATTCAAACAATTTTTCTATCATTTGAACATTTCTCTCAATTTTCGTTCATAATTTATTTTAAAACGAGTGGCATAATATGTTCAAAATTTTTTGGTCTCAAAATTTCGCATTGAACTCAAGACTGTGAAGTGGAGCTTTCGTGTTTATCATTCACGATTTACATTGTAATTTCGTGGTTACAATAGAATTTCAACGACAAGAAAGAACAAGAGAATTTATTGCTGCTCTTCTCCCACCAATCGCGACAATCATGAATCCTCTCAATGCAATTTACCTGCAAACAACCAAATCTTCACCCTATCGATGTTGTAGGAATCAGTCACATCCATGATAACACTGCCACACCATTTCAACAAGGGAACCCTTCCCATTCAGCCCCTCAATCGTAGCAAACCACCATATCCAGGACTGAACTAATCCACCAACCACAACTTCTGAGAATTAGGCTATCAAGACAATGCATGTTATAGGTTGTCCGATCATACCTGCAGGTTTTCTCTAAAGACTTGGTCGCTCGTTTGTCACCCACCGGCGTTAGAGCGACGGACCTGTCACTAGCCTATCGCTAGCTTATTGTTTGAGCGACAATGTTATCCGATCCAGACCCTTTTCGCATTTTAACATCTTTTTGCATTCTACTTCAACTACAACTCATCTATTAGAGTTTGGACGTATATATATACACACACACACACACACACTTAGGTTTTCTCTACAATTTATGAGAGAGGTTTTGAGAATATATGATAGTTTAGCCTCGGTGATTACTAGAACCTCAGATCAATTGCATATTTCTCCATTATTGTTCACAAGTCAAAAAAAATCCAAATTCTTCTACCATATTTACTGTCTTTTATTATTCTTTTGCTTACAATCATATACTTCATATTTTGCCATACAACTTCGATATTTCAATATTGAATTACAACAATTGGATAAGAGGAGAAATACATAATTATTAACAAGTGGTATCATAACAATCTCATCGGTCCTCAACAAGTGGTATCAAAGTCAGATTCAACAGGTCTGCAGAGCGCAAAGTTTTGATTTGTTTGAGGTCTTTGTCCTTGATAGTTTTCATAAAGTATGACATTCTACTTTGGGATCCAAGCACCAGATTTACGCTGTAGCAGGTTAAGATGCGAGCAGTACTTGTACAGATTTTGATGATGGGTTGTTGGGAATTGACAAGATGCTAGCAACTTTGACCGCATAGGAGAAATTATGGAAGGATAAGAAGGCACTTTTTCATATTCATCTTCATCTCTCGAATAACATTCTTCAGGACGTTTGAATGAGGTTTCATCAGTTGATTTGTGGTTGAAATTGGAGCAATTATGCATAACCAAAAGTCTAACAAACAAATTGCATATGAAGCAGCGATTATACTCTCATCGCAGACAGAAAGTGGATTTTTGGAAGATCACCTGGCTATATTTAAGGAGATAGTTGTTGATTTGGAAATTTTGGAAGTAAAGTATGATGAAGAAGAAATGAAGAAGATTTGACATTGATCCGATTATGTTCTTTGCACCCTTTATTTTCTTTATTTGAAGACACGATATTGTATGATTGTGATACTCTCACCATAAATGAGGTATATGATACTTTGTTTACAAAAGAGAAGATGAAAGATCTGGTTTTGAGACTAGAGATGGAGAAGACCTTCTTTCTCATGGTGGTTCTGGAAGGACGATTTCTACAAATTAAAGAATAGCAAATTGGAATGGTATGCTATCAGATACATCATGTGAAGTAAAACTTATAGAGAACAATGTAAATGGGAAAGATCTTTTGACTGTTTCTGACGTTGAGTCTAAACTAGAGGATGTTTAAATTTTGGATTCACTACTATGTTTCATATGTGTCCTAATAAGGACTTGTTTACTACATATGAAACAGTTTTAAAGGTGTTGTAGTTATAGAAAACAATGCACCTTTTCGGATTGTTGGAATTGGTAAGGTCAGATTGAAGATAATGGATGGGACAATTAGAACACTTGGCCAGGTTCAGCATGCTCCAGATTTGAAGAAGAATCACATCTTATTGTCTATCCTTGATTCAAAGGGTTATGAGTTATTTGGTAGATGTGGAGCATTGAAAGTTTGTAAGGGTGCCCAACTTGTATTGGATGGATAGAAAATATCTCAGTTATGCATCTTGTAGGATTGTACAGAATCTAGAAGAGTCAATCAGTACATGTTCAGTACCATGTGGACATTCGGTTTGGTACAATACCTTTAGGTTTTTGGTTGAGTTCAGAAGATATGGATAATGTCGTTTGGCTAGCATCGCTTGCGATGCCATTGTATGCAATTGCTAGGGACGGATCCATTGGAGAAAGGTATTTGGATGTTGATTTTGTTGGGCGTGTTTTAAGTGTAGTAGAATGTGTACAATCTAGCAATGGGCCTTCTGCATAATGGGATTGATTCTGCTTGAGGGTGTGTTACAGCCCTGGTTGGTAAATTTTTAAATCTTTATTTTTTTTGTGAATTTGACGTAATTCTACAAAGTAGTGCTTGGATTCATTGGAAGAGGTAGATTATTGTGTGTTTGTTGGATAAATCAGTTGTAGTTATTATTGAAGAGTTCAATTCGCTTCTTGCAGACAGATTTCCCTCTCCAGGTGGAGTAAATTTTGGAGCTTTGTTTGTTGAAGTGAAATTTGTGTCAATGTGGAAATGGTTAGAATTTGAGTTTGACCCGAATTCCTTGTTGAAGTAATTGAAGAATTCTAATTGAAGTGAACGTCAAGAAAAATTCAGTTTGGAATGTTATAGAAGTCTTATTCAAGTTGAAATTCTATTTGGAAGCCTTTTGGAGTTGAAATTTGTATTGGACTTGAAGAGGCGGATCGGGAAGAAAAATCGCCGCATTTTCACTACCCTACCGCTAGCTGGTTGCTCGACCAACGCCTGCAATTTTTCTCCTGAGACTTGGTCGTTCACCTATCGCTCGCTTGGCGCTCGAGCAACAGACCTATCGCTCGAACGATATGGTTATCCGGTCTAGGCCCTTTTGGCGTTTTAACTCTTTTTTGGCATTCTACTTCAATTATAACTCATTAATTAGGGTTTGAACGTCATCCTACATTGTTTCCTATATAATTGGCTCTTTTCTACAATTAAGGAGAAAGGTTTTGAGAATATATGATAGTTTAGCTTTGGTGATTACTAGAACTTCAGATCAATTAATTGTATATTTCTTCATTATTGTTCATAAGTTAATAAAATTTCCAAATTTCTCTGTCATATTTCTTGTCTTTTATTATTATTTTGCTTACGATCATATACTTCATATTTTGTTATACAACTTTGATGTTTCAATCCTGAATTACAATAAGTGGATTGGAGGAGAAATACATAGTTCTTAACAAGTGGTATCATAGAAATTATGTCGGTCCTTAACACCTTTGCTAGACATCCCCCATCAATTCCATATCTTAATGCTTCTTTCTTTTCATTTTCCCATTAATTTTAGGTTGTGGTGGTGAATTACTTAAAAAACCATTTTGTTTTGGTTAATATTTGAACCAAACAAGTTCTTCCTCCTAAAAAATATAAATTTATCTATGTTATTGAATATGAGACCGCAAACAAATGAATCATCGAGCACGCCCTTGGAGTAACATTCCACATGAGATGTGAACAAAAAATAAGAGTTTGCACCTATAGTAATCTCACAGATTAAAAAAAAAATTCAAAATTAGTATTTACCTATGTGAATCGATATATGACGCGTGGTGGAGAAGGAGATGGCGGTGGAGCATTTCAACATTACTCTGTTTAAAAAGATATCGATTTAAAATTAATCAAATTATTTCAAAATCTCACATGAATATAACAAAATAATAACTTATCTGTGTTGAGGTCACCGGTTTCGATGTTGGAACAGTTATAGAGAAGGTTTTGGGATGTTTATCTTTCTATTTGTTATGTGTCTCTCTGAAAGGCGTTGTGAAGTTAGGGAAAAACTGATGAGGGTTAAAAGCGAAAAAAAATGTGGGAGATTTTTTTAAATGGTTGGCTCACCAAATCAGTATTATGTAAACAGATCTGTAAGCTGTTATGTATGTGTAGCACGAATCTGAAAGTTTTTCACTTAAAAAGTTCTTTATTTAGGGTCCATTTGATTGCACCATGAAAAATATGGTGGAAAGAAAACGAATTCCCGGGAAAATATTTGCCTAGAACTTGTTTTACAGGGAATTGTAATTAAGTGTGTTTGATAGGTATAATTTTTCATGGAAAATGTTAAAAGTTTGAAATCCGTTTGACTTCTTTTTTTATCGAAATTGTCCATT
>CAIGRL010224867.1:0-12981 GCA_903798325.1 Fraxinus xanthoxyloides
TTTCTTACTTTTAGGTTGTTTGATCGAGATCCGAATCTTGATCTCACTACAAGGGTAAGGCTCTATTTAAGATTTATGTAAAGTAAAATTGAAAAGAAAATGTTTTATAGGGAATTGATTTGTCTAAAAATTGTTTTATTGAAAATTGTAAGTAATTGTGTTTGATTGATGTAATTTTTCATGAAAAATGTTAAAAGTTTGATGTTCGTTTGACTTTTTTTTTTTTAATGAAAATCGTCCATTAAAATGATAATATTTTCTACCATTAGATCTAGAATTTGTTCCAATTGCCAATAAAAAATAATAAAAAAAAATAACCATACCAAATATAATTCGTTTGAGTTTATTTTGCATGAAAATTGTGAATAAAAGTGAAATTTTTTTTTGCCATGTCTAAAACATTTTCCAATTGCAAATAAAAAAAAAACCTAAAAAATATTTATCCACCAAAACAACAAGAATTTAGTTTCCTAAAAAATGTGAAAAATTTGGAAAGTAGAAAAACATTTTTTCAGAAAAATTTTGCCTATCAAACACTACAAAAGTTGGAAAATGAAAAAAATCCATGAAAAATGTTTGCGATAGCCTTATTGAATTTAATGAATTAAATTTAAAGGTTTAAAATAAACACGTTTGTAAATATGAACTTGAACTTTTAGCCCTCGAGCCTTTATTTTTCCCATTCAATACCCAAGTCGAGTATATAAACGTCGATTTAAAATACAAACAGGATGAGGGGCCAAAGGATTCACGATGCTCTCAACTAGCCAAATATACAAAAAAAAAGGTAGAGCGCAAAGGTATCCAATCGACCCTTTTCAAGCTTCCCAGCCTATATTGTGATCAAAAGATGGAGTACAAATTCACAGAAAGGATCTTTCTTTGTATGTAAAATTCAAAAAGGTATAGCATTCGGAAGCACAAACTAAAAGCAAAACGCTATTTGTGTTATTTCTGATGTACAGAAGCGTGACTATTAGATATCTACAATCACTTTCTCACATTATAAATGAAACTCAGTCACCAACCCGGTAACACCCTTTACCATGGACCTGTCTGAGTCCGTCTCAAGCACTGTCTTTTGCTTGTTCGCGGTTGGTTCATCATCTCCACGACCTGTCCTCATCAAATGTAACTAATAACAATTTGTTTCCTCCTCAGTAGTGCAAGTATTTAGTTCACTATATTATAACAAACACATGTTCACAACTACGTGCACATACATTGCCTGACCTATGGAATGGACCTGAGTTCTCATTTTATGATATTCGAGGCAAAAGGCAGCTTAAAATCTAAAACTGGCCATGCGGAAAAGTAACACATCCAAACACCTTTGTTAATTAAGTTATTTAAAGTAACTTAGGCTCCATTTGATAGGCCAACGTTTCCATGGAAGTTGGAAAAAAAATTCCATTTTCTTACTTTTAGGTTGTTTGATCGAGATCCGAATCTTGATCNTTTCTTACTTTTAGGTTGTTTGATAGGCAATATTTTCTAGGCAAAATATTTTCCCACCCCCGCGCGCCCTTTTGCCTTGATTTGAGGGAAAGCATTTTCCCACTAAAATTGGTGGGAAAATGCAATTCCACGTTTCTGATTTTTTTTTTCCCTTTTTGCAATGGAAACAAATTTCATAATCAATTGTAAAAAAAATTCGCTTTAATAGACAATTTCCATATAAAACAAAGTCAAACGAACAATATACTTTGATTTAAAAAATGATTTTTTAGGATTTTTTTTGGCAATGAAAACAAATTTTATAACCAATTTGGAAAAAATATCACTTTAATGGACAATTTCCATGTAAAACAAAGTCAAACGAATACAAAATTCAAAAATTTTCCGGGTGGAAAATTATACTAATTAAACAAACTTAATTAACAATTCCCTTTAAACAATTTCTAAGCAACTATTTTCTCTGGAATTCATTTTCTTTCTACCCATTTTCCACCATTGCAATCAAACGGACCCTTAATGTTTCTCTAGGCTAAGCCAAACATGCTCTGTGTGAAAATCACATGAGAAGGGATATAGAGGATGAAGTAAAACCAATGAGTTATTTATTTCTTAACCCAATATTGAAAATAAACAATTGGACAGGCCAAAAATGTTTCATAAAATACCATGAAAATTGTGTTTCTTAAGGGAAAGATTGAGGGTGATAGAGGTACCTGATTCCTCTGCATTTCCACAATTTCTGCCTGCAGAATAGAAGATCAGCAAATATTTGTGTAAATCAGATTTCATTTTATTTAATAAGACTACGAAGATATGGAAGTGGATATGGAGAGAAATCACATTAACGCTTACCAGTTTCGTTCGCAATTCTTTGTTTTCTTCCTTCAGTTTTGCAACTTCTTCTTCCAACTCCGTAGTGTATTCCTGGAAAATGCCAAAAAAAAAATGGTTTAATGGAAGTTAAATATTTTCTTTCAACAATATCAAATTTGACTATTGAATATAAATTAATGGCCGGGAAGCTTGTAAAATTGTAAAAATTGCAGGAGTAAAACAAATTGTTACTCTCTTAAAGCACATACTACATTACCTTGTAGCAAATGGAAGCTTTAAACTTCTCAAGACGTATTCACCTCTTGTCACACTAGATCTCTATTACATTACCATTCTGCCGCATAAGATATCCATTCTTTTGTAAAGTTTGTGGGATGCAACATGATAAAAGCAGAATATCAATGATCATCATAATCCGAAATGGGACAAGTAGATGAAAATCATTCTCTTAACCTAGCTATTTACTTATTTTCTTAACTTTGTCACTGCAATTAGATTTATCTCTACCTTTCTTAGTGAACAGCAGTCTTGCATGTGTCCATTTTGTATTCTAAGTTTCAAGGACACAACAAATTGAGCCAGCTCATTTTTCTGCTTCCGGAAGCTCCAGGAAAACTATTTCCAAACCTTTGCCTGATACCACGTCTATCTACCTATCGAGAGAAATGGGGAAAAAGAAAAGGTAAGTGCACTCCTAGAAGGGAAACACGGAATTGTACATTCAATAGTTGTCCGGTAACCCCACATAATGAGAGAGAACAAATTGCTTAGAATGGATTTTCGGATCTTTTCATTAGATTTTCTGTTAAATCTCATATTTAGAATTCTTAAGTCCACTATTTTGACGTGTCATCAAAATAAGCATGTACAAGCCATAACAGCATCATATTGACAATTTGAAAATATAAACCTGATTCTTGTACAAAAAACATTGAGATATTTACCTGCTTTCGAGCCCGCGATCTTGCTGCTGACTCTCTGTTCTTGATCATTCTCTTCTGCCGCCTTTCAACAACTTTCTCCATAGCACTGCTTCTCCTACCCCTCAAACCACTATTAAACATATTCGGTACCGGTAACATAGAAGACACTTCTCCATTATCCTTCGCGAGCCCATCTGATGAAACGACTTGGGATCCCATTGCAACTCCTCCTACCCCAGATCCTAAATCAACCATTCCCTGCAGTGTTGCACTTTGGACCAAATTATTATTCATTCCTGAATCACAAACCCTACCAATCCCACCCCTAATTATTGGACTACCAAATTGATCACCATTCGATATGCCCAAGGGAGACCTATAAGGCAAAACAGGCTGCTTGGGAAGAAGTTGTCGTTGCTGTAGAGGCTGAGGCTGCTGTTGACTTGGTTTTAAATGTGTAGTAGATCTCACCCCATCTACATTCAACTGTGAATTAGTTGATTTCATGGCTGTTTCATTACTATTTTCCGCAATTCTATTATCCATCACCCCCACATTCCCATCTGCATTTCGGTATCCAAATCCCTCAACAAGATTATTCCTGGTGTATGACAAGTTACCAAAAAATCCAATATCATTATGCTTTCCAGCCAACTGAGCATCTTCCTTCACTACCCCAGCTTTCATTAAGAAATCCTCAAGTGTCATCTCACCCAAAGTTGGTTCCCTCTGAGGTATCGTGCTCAGGTCATCAACACTACCACTCCCATCCTTCCCGACACCATACTCTTTTGTAATATCCTTCCAAACCTCATCGACCGTCTTCTGACTCAGTGTACGTGGAAGCGTCAATGATACCTGCCTCTGCAAATTGCCATCCCCTTCTTCGCCTCTCTCCCCCCTACCGTCTCCACTAATGGACCCCATAGTTTGATTCTCCTCGGCACTCCAAATGTTTTTAACCAACTCATCCATGTTCATTGACCCAACTTTTCCAAAACTCCCCATGTTACTCTGAAACTCATCAAATGTCAATGAATACATTAATGGCTGCCGCCTCAAGGGAAAACTATCAGGCAGCCTTCCACCACTGCCTTCCGCCAGTAAATCATTTCCCAAATTCTTGAAGTTTAAATTACTTCCCATTTCAATCAACCAAGCATATAACAAAGTCCCAAACTAATCCAAAGCCAACTGTTCTATGCAATCACCAAAAAAATAATTCAGATCAACAGAGTTTCTTGTCACAATCTCTCACTCATTCTAAACATATACCTATAGATATAAAAATGCAAAGAAAGTCAAATAAAATCAAGCTAGCATAGAAATTTCATCGAACTGTAACCTGAAACCAAAGTATGATTCCAGTAGCTTTTATTTTTAAAATCCATAACTTGTGACAAACTTATAAATACTAACCACGATAAATATGTACAGAAATTACCGACGACCATAAATCTTATGAAAAAACTAACCGCAAAATTAGAAGCCCATAAATTCAATTCTACTTTTCCGGCTGAGTTTCAACAAGCCCATCAGAATTTCAACTCAAAAGTAGAAAAGAGCAATACAGCTAGATTAGCGAGCAAAATGCAAATGAACCCACATGAAAATATCTTAAAATGATAAAAGAAAAGTCACGATGAAAAAGAGTTTAAAAATATCACGGAACTAAAGAAAAGCCAACAGTCCACAATTAGAAATGGTCAAGAAAACGTGAGATATGGATATATGGATAAAACCCGAAATTCTTTTCCCTTTCTTTTTATGAAAAACAAAACAAGAATCTACCTGATTTTACTTTGCTTCTCCTCGTCCTCCTTCTTCATCCCTTTGTTGTTTTGAAGCTAAGAGTTTCTTTAGAGTGAATGTTCAACTGTGGGAATTCTTGGAATGATAAAGTGTGGGGCCACTGGCTGAGGCGTGGACTAATAACGACAAAGTATGAAGGTTTGGTGTGACATTGTCTTCCGAGAGAAGCTATATGTAAAAACCCCACAAACAACTCTTATGGGTAATTTTTTTTATTTTTTTTTTTCCTTTTTATTGAGGTGGGTTCCCTTTTTCATTTTTTTTTTAAGGTGGGTTCCGCATGGGACCCACCTCATGTGAAAGGGTAGGGATTCTGTGCCCTGTACATGGAGATTAATTCTTATCTTCCGCTCGAGTTGTTACAATCTTACTACAAAAATAGCTTCTTTTTACACATCCATCAACTTTTTATAAAAATCTATTAAAAATTCAATTTTAATTTTCACCAAGCATGGGCTTAATCCAAACTTTATAAAATTGCCACATCATCCATCGTCAACCAAGTGGTATAAGGAGATATACAAATAGATTTATCCAAGTTGGAATGTGTAGTTCGGATATGAAACTGTTGTTTCATGTATTGTGACAGGGACACCGCATAGGGTGAGTCACTGGTTGATTCGTCGGCTCGATTCTTAGTCAAGATAAATCGTAAATACAAGTTGAATAGAGGTTTGGTCATGCAAGCCGTTCGTTTGCATGTAGTAGGCTCGCGAGCTCACTGGCTCATGTACGAGTCGGCTCGTAAATGACTCTCGAAAATTCTCTTCAAATTGAAAAAAATTATACAATCTAACTGAAAAAAATTAAAAATATGTCGAGTCGAGTCGCACTTTTGTTAAGCAAGCATAGCTGAGTCGATGGTAGGTGAGCTTAACGTCCTGACTCGCCTCATTTAACACCCATAAATTGTGATTGTGTTGGTGTATGGTGGGGTGGAATGGGGAAGAGGGTTGGGAAACGTGATAAATTCTTCATTTTTCTTTTTTTCTCTTAATTTTTTTTCTTTTCATTTTAATTTCTTCATTAAGTATTTAGCCTTGGTTTGAGAAGAATTTCTAATGGTTTAATTTTTAATAGATAAAATTGAGTGATAGATAATAGACAATACTTATAAATTCATTAACATGTGTGGTTAAAAATGAAATTTGACCATTTTAACTATACTTTTAACATGTGTGGTTAAAAATGAAAATTAAGCAAATTCTTACATTTTTACTATACTTTAAAAAATTGGGTCATTAAGATTTATTTATTATTTTTTTTAACAAAAATCCGATATTTAACGAAAATTCATTTCTCCCTCTTTAACCACTTATCTCTCTTTATCTCTTCAAAAAATGCACAAATTTCTTATAACCGAGAACCACACACACACACACACACACACACACACACACACACACATATGTATGTATGTATTGAATCATTTCTCTTTCACTCCTTTTCAATTTACACGTCAGATCAACACCGCATTTCATCATGTCAGTGGAGACTTTTTCAAGATCGAAAAATGGAATTGATCGGTTACTTCAAAAGCCTTTAAATTATGAATTGTTTGTGCTCTTTACAAATAGAGGAGAATATAATAAACATTCATAGAGTATTAAAATGTTAATAGTTCCCTATAAAAGTGGACTATAAATGTTTTGCATAATTTATCCTTTATTGTGGTTGTTTGCCATTAGAATTGGTGTAATTAATTTAGTGAATCATTGTTAGTACTGATTAGAAAATCTTTTGAGTGGGAATGAAAATTAATTTATGTATTCAAATTATGACTATATTTTGTTTATTGGCTTGGATTTTTGTAATCTTGATGATTGATCATTGTTCAATGTTTGATATTATTATTTTTTACTCATGTATATATTTACTAACTTATGAATATGGTGCAAGTCTAAATATTTTAAAAATGAAAGTATAATCAAACCAAACTAGAACAAAATGATTTGGTTCCATATCTTTAAAAAAACATTTGGTCCTATTGAAAAATATAACTATTGGTTTAGGTTCGATTCGGTTCTCTTGTAAACAAAAGCAAATGGAACCATCTCCACCACTACATCTATCTAAGCAATTTTTCTCTCTAAAACTATTTGTATCTCTTTAATCAGTACTTTATCTACTCTATCTCTCCAAAACCACAAACATCATTTCTTCCCTATCTAAAACAATATCTCTTTCTCTAAAACCATTTCTATACTGCTCAACAATTTATTCCTTTACCCTCTCTACAGCATAGATCAGGAAGCACCATTTCTCCATGGCAGTAACAGAAAATCTAATATCTCTCAACTCGTGACATAGATTTGACCCCAAAAATCACGACTCCTATAGCATCGCACCTTGACCTCTTGTTTCTTCAAGTGGTAGTAGTAGATTTGATGTGAAGGCGATTGTTGATTTAAGGTAAAAGTAGATGTGGTTATGGATTTGAGGTGGTAACAATGTCCTAACTATGGCGACGATGAGCATGGAAATGGTCTGTGACTGCAATAGACATATATGATTTTAGAGTATTTTGAGTGGTTGATGTGGTTTTGGATCCGAGGTGAAGGATGTGGTGGTGGTTGTTGATTTTAGGTAAAGGTGGTAGGTTGTAGATTTGATGTGGTGATGGCAATTTGGGTAGTGCCAACTAGTGGAATAAGGTGGGGTGAGGTCCTGTAAGATGAATAGTGATTGTGATCCGTTAATTTGATAATTTGTGACTTATAAAAATGTGTAATTTGTGACTAAATTTATAATTGTGATTGATCGTGACGCTTTGCGATTTGTGATTACGACGTGATCGTGATCATAATTATTTGTTAGTACCTATTTAATTAAATTAAATATCGCAAATCAAGAAAAAAATCTGTTTGAGAGAGAACGTCGGAGTTGTAAAAGAGAGAAGTTGGAGGTGAGGGAAATAATTATTAAATGATAATATTAGGATATGATATTGTCTATTTATGATCTACCTCGGAGGTCGACAAAATACGGTTCAATGTGTACAGTAAGCCCGTGCTAATGTGAGTTCGGGAATGCAAGGTCAGCTCGGTCATATAGTTAATCGAGGCTCAAGGAAGCATAGTGATTATAGATTCTTACACATTGTACAAACTATCCACAAAATTGTGACATTTGAAAGATCTTACATCAGCGCCCACTATTCACACCAATGAAATAGTTTAGCTTCTTTCCCTATATAATTCATTAATTATTGGGGACCACATATGAGAATAACTCATAATGACCTAACATGCCGACTCTTTAACCAATCCAAACGTGCCAATGAATGTACTTTCTCAGCTCGGCACTGTAGCTGACAAGATGTGTAAATGACAGGTACATGCAAGATTTTCCCTATAAAGGGAAGAAAAAAAGAGGAGCATTGGAGAAGGGACAAAAAATGAGAGACTTCACGCTACAATCTTTCATTTTTAATCAAGTCTCCATGATCCTCTTAAGTTGACTTAGATTTTATGTATATAATTTTCAACGTCAACAGTTTGGCACTAGAAGGAGGGCATCCAACTTGAAAAATAGCCCTATCTCTCTATAAAACCTATAGAGGAATATCATCATGGATGATTTCTGAGCATCTAAAAATTAATCCCCACACCTGTATTGAACAAACCAGCTACCCACAAAATGCTTGGAGAAGACAAGGTCAAAATGATACTACTGATCCTCAAATGATCGCGATGAGGGAAGCCATCGAAAAACTAAAAAATGTTGTCAACAGGTTGGAACGAAACCAAGTTCATGCTTTGACATAAGATACTGAGGTAGAATCTCCCTATAGGGAAAGAATTAGATGACTTCCAACCAGGAGGACTCTTCAGTTTCTAGGAGGAGAATCTTCCAATAGCCAAATTGAAGAAATCAGAAGTTCTCCTACAGCTACAAGGCCAACTACAAGGAGAACTAATAGCGCATTTGATAGATTGGGGTTTTCAACATTCTCTAACACCTACGAGTAGACATGAGGAACCCAATGTCAAACATTCAGTAGAACTACTAGAGCTCGAAATGAGTGCCTTGAAGAAACGCATTGACAACCTGGAAGCTAAGGACAAAGGAAGGATTATCTCATGAAATATCATTCCCCTTTTTAATGAGGACATCCTTGTTGAACCCCTACCTGAAAAGTTAAAACTGCCACAACTAACCGGGTACGATGGGGAAGGGAACACTTTCAGCCACCTGGACAAATACACTTCATGGATGGAGCTTCAGGGAGCAGGAGATGCCATAATATGTTGTGCTTTCCCACTCACCTTAGGAGATAGGGCCAAAAGATGGTTTAGAAGGCTACATCAAAGATCCATAAAAAGTTGGAATGATCTTACCACGGAACTTCTTGCCCAATTTATGGGTTTTAAAGTAAGAACCACACCCAAAGAGTGGTTAGTAAGCATTAAACAGGGAAAAACTGAATCGCTAAAGAGTTATCTTAGTAGATTCAACAAGCAGACCATGGAGGTTGAGAAGATTTTTGATGATACTGCCCTGATGGCAGTCCTTTTCGGATTAAGGGGATAAATGAGGTTTTGGTGGTCAGTACATGAGGATGGACCTCGATCATACCACGAGTTCTTAAGCTGAGTAGAAAAAAATATCAGTGCTGAGGAAGCCACGTCGGATTAGGAAGAACTTAAACTAAATCCACAATTTTCGCAACAAATGAAAGGGAAACAAGTGGATAAGGATTTTAGCCATGAAAGAAGAAAGGTTAGAAGAGATCAAGGCCGTTCCAAACCATACCCAGAAAGATTCCATGAATACCATTCGCTGAATGCCATGTTAGAAGAAGTTTTCTCACAAACAGAGGAAAAGGAAACATTTTGTGGACCTCCACCTGAGAAAAAGGAATTTTTAGGGAAAAATCAATGGGGTATTGTCGATATCATAGAATGACATGACAAAATACTGATAATTGAAGAAATCTGAAAGAAGAAGTGGAGTCTTTAATTTGCCGAGGTCACCTGTAGAAATTCATAGCTAAGCCGAGAGAAGCAAATCAAACTGATAATCAACAGCGAACCAACCAGGAACAACTCAATGAGCTCAGCCCGGTGGACAAGCTCGAGATCCTCTTCCTCAAGATGAGATCAAAAATTTGATAGGCGGCAATCAATGCCTTGAAGGATCTAAAAGGGCCAGGCAGAGACAAGTACACAATGCCTGCATCTGGGAAAATCACAATCTAGTGTTACCAAAACCTGAGGTCAACATAGCTCCATACTCAGAATGGTTCAAATTTTCAGAAAACGATTCATAGGGGGTTCTACAGGACCAAAGTGATGCGTTAGTAATAGCTATGACTGTTGTAGGGGTGGGAGTACAATGGACTCTGGTCGATAATGGGAGTTCAGTCGATGTGTTATCTCCGAACGCTGGAACAACAAGGGACCTAAGAACGTTACCTTTAGCCATACTCCAGAAAGTTGTAAGGATTCTCTGGGGATCTTATAGAAGCTCAAAGGACAATTGTTTTAAGTGTGGAGTTAGGTGAACTCCCCCACCAAAGAAGAATCTTAGCAGATTTCTTTATCGTAGATCTTCCTTCAAACTATAATATCATATTAAGGAGGCCCATATTGCACGAGCTGCAAGCTGTCACCTCAATATATCATTATTGTATGAAGTTCCATACTCTAAATGGACCATGTGTCATGCGTTGCAGTCAGGTCGAGCAATAGCTTGCAATATTGATTTACCTAGCCCTAGTATTCAAATGTTTAGAGAAAGCGAGCAAGCATGAAAGAACAGGTAAAAAAGACCTATTGTTGCCGACCTTACTAAGATCGGTATCTTTGAGAAATTTCATCGAAGTGCTACTGATGATCAACTTTCATTTGAAGAAAGGGACGTGGATCCATGTCCCTATCTCGGGATCATGACTATCTCAATACCCATAGCGAGAATTGTCGTGCCCTAAGTCTTAGTTGATACAGGAAGCTCCCTCAACATGCTCTATGTAATACATTGGAATGAATGGGGATCCCGTTGAGTTTTCTACAACCATACCCCAACATGATTTTAGGACTTAATGGAGCCCTCACCAGAGCGATAGGGAAAATTAAGCTCTCTGTCGAGGTTGGTGAAGTTCCACGCCGAACTAAATTGAATGCAAAATTCGTAGTTATTGACTCAAGTTCTCCATATGATGCCATCATGGGACAACCATTGCTCTTCGACCTTAAAGTAATTGTGTCAATGTATCATTACTCCCTTAAATTTCCCATACCGCATAGTGTAGTACAACTTAAGGGAAATAAATATGTTGCTGAAGCATTTCAAGTAAGGATCAATCTAGAAGCTTATATGATATGTTTGATGGAATCTGACCTTAGTTCATTGGATCCACACGTGAAAATAAAGGGAGGAGAACCTGTAGAAGAACTGGATAGGATAGAGGTCGGATCGGGCAATCCGCCAAAGGAACTCAAAATTATTCATGAGTCACAATCACTCTCCGAGGTCAAATCATCGAATTCCTCCAAAAGAACCTGGACGTTTTTGCATGGGATCATTCAGATATGAAAGGAATTGATCCCAATATCGTTTGCCATAGTTTGGGCCTTGATCCAGCGGTACGGTCATGACAACAATGACGAAGACCTTTGAATTCAGAAAGGTACGAGGCTTTTAAAAAAGACATGCTAAAGTTTCTCCATAATGGATTCATTTGTGAAGCGAAATATCCAAAATAGATCGCTAATCCAGTTTTGGTAAAGAAGAGCAATGATGATTGGAGGATGCGCATAGATTTTAGTGACCTGAATAAAACATGTCCTAATGATGGCTTCCCATTGCCGAGTATAGACCAAATGGTAGATGCAACAACAGGACATGAGTTACTTAGCTTTATGGATGCATACTTAGGGTACAATCAAATCCCTATGTATGAACCAAATCAGGAACACACCGCATTCATAACCAACCAAGGGCTCTATTGTTACAAAATGATGTCTTTCGATCTCAAAAATGCTAGGGCCACTTACCAACATTTAGTTAATGCCATGTTTACTAGGCAAATCGGTAAAACCATAGAGGTATACATTGATGATATGCTAGTAAAAAGTATAGATGCCAAAAATCATCGACTACATCTTTTCGAAATGTATAAAGTTTTGAGAAGATATGGGATGAAGCTGAACCTGCACAAATGTGCTTTTGGTGTGAGTTCAGGAAAGTTCTTGGGATATTTGGTAAATCGGAGAGGAATTGGAGCTAATCCAGAAAACATACGGCCCGTCATTGAGATGCATTGTAACGCTCCGAAATCGATTTCATTTTTATAGACTTCAAGTGTTACCAAAAATCTTCTTTATCCAATTTAAGCGAATATACTCTTTTATTCAAATTTTATGACTAACCGATAAATCGATATTATTTAACTAACAAGTTACGTACTACAATTTCAAATCATAAATCTAAAATTTAACATAAAACATCAAATACTTAATCATAAGAAAAAGAACTATTAAAATAACGAGTACCACATTTAACACAAAAGTGTCCTTAAAAATAAAATTTTCAATTTATCATTCTAAACTTTTACTCGGCGATCCCATAAGCATCACTCGTCAATCTTCTACATCCGTACGATCCGTTCTAGTATGAAATGTTATTGTAAGAGTGAGTATTTCGAAAAACTCAGTAAAAATACATGCATATTCTTATTAACATGATATAAATATAAAAATTTACATAACATACTAACATTTCTTAGATTTAGAGCAAACTGGTCGCGATATCTAATAGCTCAAGGAATTTCTTAAAAATTCCTATATCCCGTAGGATTTAACACATTGACCTAACGGTCCATCTCGAAGGATTTAACATAGAAATCGACCAGAAGGCCTTAGAGTATTTCATGTCAAAATTTATATAACATCAAGAAAATAAGAATTTATCACTTTTGCACAAAGTATTCTTACCTCAATTGATATCAAAA
>CAIGRL010224934.1:0-10897 GCA_903798325.1 Fraxinus xanthoxyloides
CAAACAAGCCGAACTCATTTATCAATTCAAATGTGTCAATAATGTACTTTGTCAGCTCGACATTGTAGATGATAAAATAAGGAAATGAAGAATGCATATAAACAATTCCCTATGGAAGGAATGATGGGTCCTTTGATAAAGGACAAGAGGAGAGAATCCAAGAAGTAATTCATATTTCAAATATTTCATTCAAGAAAAAGCAGGAAACATTTGCAGTTACAATTGTGATTTGCAAATCACTATCAATAAAAATTCTCATTTACTTTTTAAGTTGACTTGAATTTTGTTCACACAATTTTCAATGTCAACAATATTTATTATTTTTAAATGTTATTTATTATCGATATATTTCTTCATAAGAAAGAACAAAGTAAAATGTAAAATTTTCAAATTGGGGCTTTGGATATATTGAGCTCTTATTAGATCGTGAAATTAATTTAATCCTTGAACTGTTCACGTAAGTTGATGTTTAAAGTCGAAGTGATGCATGTTTTATGATCTTGCTAGATATACATTAAGATTTAGATAAAGAATTACACAATGTTGCATGACATTATGTTATTTGTCAGTTTAAAACATAACTAATTTTTTCATCCACATCATTTTCAATAATTACTCGTGTACATTTTTTTATGTACAAACAACATAATTCTTTTGAGAAATTCACTTGATAAATTTAACAAAAAACTTAAAAAACTTTCATGGTCAAGAATTAATTGTGCAATAATATAAAACATTAAAAATTAACTTACCAATGTAAATGGTTATCTATTTTATATAAATTATGTCCCATATTTGGGCGCCGTTTTTCAAAATTTATTTTCAACAATACATTATTTCATAAAATAATATTACACATGAACGTAAATTTGTATTTATTGTTTTTTAACCGCACATTCAAATCAATATTCCAAATACGTTTACCCTCAAATTCTGATTAAAATGGAGTTCAAACATGGACTATATTAAATCCAATTTAATAGAGATTAAAATCAAGATTTTAATATAAATTAATTCAACAATTAATTTCAACCATATATTTTAAAAGATTGACAACTTTTTCAACCACATTTATTTTTATCAATTTTATCAAAAATTTACTAATTTTTCTATTTTAATCTCTAGTAAACACGAGGGCGTGCATTATGCGCCCCTTACTTTTATTTTCCCTTTGTCTGGTATCGATTAAATTCTGAACCCAGATTTTAATATTCCAATAATACCCTCCACCTCATATTTACAAACATTTTTTAATTTTCATTTGTCCCAATTAATTTTCCTCCACGCCAAAGAACAAACCCTAGAACACAAAATAAAATTTTCAAAGTGTGATTTAGAAATCCCCAGAGATCAAACCACACAATAGGAAATTTATCAGATCGAGTTTTTTCCTCCAATTTTGATTACAGGTGAGTAATTTCGTAGTTTTAGGGTTTCAATTTGGGGGCTTTGAACCTTTCAATTGATTAAATTTTTGGCGTTTTTATATGGGGATTTTGTAATATATTGTATCTTCTATGGTATTAATTCATTTTTCTGTTGATTGATAAAAAATTTAAATCATTTTTTGAGGATTGTTTCCATTTTTATATTTTATATTTTTATTTTTTCGATGAGTTTAGGTTTAAAGAAGTTTAACTTGTGTAGATATAGTAACTAACTCATTTTTTTGTTTAGAATACTAATTATTATTATTTTCTTTAGAAAGTTTGAAGAATTATTTTATCTTTCAGTTTATAGATTAATTTAGAGCGATGATTTCAAGGAGGGCTGTTGTGTTTTGAACTAATTTTTTTTTTTTACCGATTTTTGGAAGTTGTCAAAAATGGTTCCCTCATTTACCCCAAAGATCTAAATTTTGGTTTATTTGCAATCAATATTTGGGGATATCTTTGGATTTTCAAAGTTGATACTTCTGGAAAAGAAGTTTTAAAATTTTTGTTTTTATTTGCTATTATGGTATAAGATGCAGATGAGGTTTTTATTTACCTTTTATCAGTTACCAGAATTTTTTCTTTCACATCTATTGACTGGTTCTCTTATAACTATGTTGTTAATTGATATATTGTTTTCATGGCAATGACAGGTTGTGATTTTGTGTGTTTTATATCGCTCACAATGAGGCTCAAAAGAGGGAGTAAAGTAGAAGTTATGGATAAAAGTGGGGATCCAGTGTCGTGGCATATGGCTGAGATACTATCTGTCAATGGCCATACTTATGACGTGGGATATGATTGTTATCCAGGTAATGCAACTCAGCCAATGGTGGAAAGGGTAGCAAGGAAGTTTCTGAGGCCTTGTCCTCCTCTCGTGGAAGGTTTGGAGAATTGCACAGCCGGAAGCATTGTGGAGGTGTTTGATGATTGTTCATGGAAGATTGCCGTGATCTTGAAGGTTTTGAATGGCAATCAATATTTAGTAAGGCTTCTTGGGTGCTCAGAGGAATTAATAATCAATAGATCAAATGCTAGGATGAGACAAACATGGCACAATGACAAATGGATTTTAATGGGACAGGTACTTACTTTCTTAGTTATCTGTTGAGATCTTAATTTTCTGCCGCACATATTTCTTGATGTCAGTTGATTGACCCGATATTATGATAACCACACAGCAGTGTCAATGTTGCTTTCTTAGACTTTCCTTTTTTAATGTTATTTACATGATTCCTTCTAAATTCTCCGGTACGCATTTTTCTCAATTTTGCAATCTCTGATCTCCTTTTGCTTCCTGCTTGCAGGGTTCCAGAGGATGTGATGATGATGATGATGACGACAATGGAAAAGTTAGCAAGCTATTGACTTCAGATTATTATCAAAAGATGAGATTCCAGGGCCCTGAAGTTAATATGATGGATAAAAATCAAGCTCAAAAGTATTCCATGCACATTCAGAATGATGCTGGAGTACGGGAATCTCATCTAGTATCTTCAAGGTCCCTGAAGAGGATGTCCCCCCACTGCTCATCTGTTATTGAAGCAAATAATGGACATGTCCAGAAGATAAGAGCAGTTGAGAAAGAAGAAATGAAGAATAGGGTGGTTTCTGACCCCATTATTGAAAAGGTAGATGCTGTTACTTACCCAAGAGAAATCCTGGGTGAAAAAAACATGCATGCTTCCTTTAATAGATCATATGGATATAATCAAATGGAGAGGCCTAAACAAAATGATATTTATGGCTACTGTGGGTTGAGAAGCTCAGAATTTAATAATTCTGATAGTGATGCATGTTCTGTTGGCAGTTGTAGTGTTACTAATCACAGTCCAAACAACTGTTATAGTCACATCATACCACTACCATGCCAATTGACAGATACTCCTGGTAGTGATGCGGAGTCGTGTTATGGTCCAGGCTCAGGCTGTGAGGGAAAAAGTGGTCTACATCTCCCAAAAGAAGAAATAGAAGCCAGTATCCATAGGTTAGAGTTGCATGCTTATCGTTGCACTCTGGAAGCGTTGTATGCTTCTGGTCCCTTAAGTTGGGACAAAGAGGCATTGTTGACAAATCTTCGTATTATGCTCCACATTTCAAATGATGAACATTTGATGGAGCTGAAGTATCTAATTTCCACTAAAACTGGTACACATGTCAGATAATGTAGAACCAGTGTTTTTCTTTATTTTTTAGTTCGTCGTAGGACTTAATCCTTTCATTTCTGGTTCAACATTGTAAGAGAGATGACCTGCCACGTTCTTTATCTTCTGTCTTAGCTGTTATCTCTACGATTATCTAGACTGTGACATTTTGTAACTATGACAATGTCTCAAATTCTTATTGATAAAATAATGTAGACAATTGTTCCGAAGAAATGAATGTATTACATTCCTTTCTGGATTTGCAGGCTGGTATGCGTTTTTTCTTGGTTCCATTTATGTAACAGTGTTGTAAAACAACTTTACCACATGAGATTTATTTTATTTTATTTTATTGAGGTGGAATCATTATGTACCTGTTTGGCAGGTTTCAAAGGTCCATATGATAGCATTTTGTTTAGCCCTTTGGTGTCAGATATGTATTGTAACATTCAACCAGTTTGAACTTGTTGAAACTATATGCTTCTATTATGAAGTCCTACAGTGTGCAGTGCATAGATGAAAACTGAAAGCATATCTTGAAGGCCTGCACACCAAGAGCTGTTCTGTTAAATTCCCATATTTATTATTCTAGAGAGCCACGCATCATATCATTTTAAAGTCATAAAGGAAATTATGTCTTTTAGGTGTTTAAGAAGCTACTAATTCAAAGTGGCTTTAGTTCTTCTTCTGCTCACTGTAATGGAGTTTATGACATGAACTCACTCATATGTGATTAGCTTTGAGTTGCATGACGCTACTTAATGCTCTTTGCCATTGATTAAGTAATGTTTGTAAACTATTAATAGTTTGATTTTCTCCATACATTTTTGGCAGCACATAATCTTCTGGTTGAGAATGTTATTGATCGACATTCAATTCCCTGCATTTTCCAGGGCCGCAGTTGGAGGCATGCTTCAATTGCTTCCAAAGGCTTAATGATGATGTAAGAGTCACATTCTCTTGGCACAAACTATTGGACAATTCAGTCTTCCACTTTCTCACAGATTTGACAAACTTACAGCCAGTCTCTGGTATCTCTATTTAATCTATGTGAATGGTTAACCAAATTTCAGGCTTATCTTGGTTTGTCAATATTGACATTATGTTGGAGGAAGAAGTATATAGCTTATTTCCAAGCATAGCTCTTATTTAAGTCTTAACATTTTTTTTTTGGGTGTTCATCAACTGCAAAACTCGATTTGCAAGGCTATACGATTCTTTAGCGAGTAACTGATGTGTTCTTTTAAATGTTCATTCTTTATAAAACGTAATATATAGATAATTATAGATACACTGTGGTAAATCTGTTACACGCATAAAATATATTTGAGATCTGCATTCACTAATTGCTGCCATCACTGTTTATTTTTTCATCATAGCACATACAAAAGTTTAACAAATTGCCTAGCTGCTGCTTCAGTAACATGAAAGTTCTTTATCAGACCTATCTTAAGAGTTTATTTATTTATCAAACCCCAATTACCCTTAATAGTGCAATACAGGCCCAAAAGAGTTTTATGGTTCATGCTGCATTTTTGGTACTAACTTGGACTTTTATGGAATGAAGTGATGGTTCTCTTGAAAACACTTGAATAATTAAACGTCGTTGCAAATTTGAGAAAACTGAATTGAATAGATGCACTTATAACATGTCCAAGCAAATTTGATGACTTCCATCGTTATTGCAATGCATTTGTTCAGTGCTTATCTAGCTTCATTGTATACAAGATGACTTGTGAAGCAACTAACGAAACATCAAATAGAAAAATAATGCGTTGTATCTAAGGAATGTGATAGTTTTCCTTTTCTCCTTCAGTCGTTTGCATCATCTTTATTTTTATTTTTATATGAACTGCAAGAATTAAACTGGCGGAATAATCGCGAGGAATTTTAAGATGTAGTGAATATTTCAGGTGCATGGCTGGAGTTTTCTTGTAGAATATCACGTACTGATAGAAGTTCTGCAGTTTTTTGGAATTAAATTTGCAGCTAGTGCAAAGGAATATTGTAAAATTAGTAGTACGAGTCCTATACAGCATATTCAAGGAGATTTTGTTATTAGAACTGAAATGTACTCAGAACTTATCATGATATGATCTCCTTGATAATCGTCACATTCCTTCTTGAAATAAATTGTTTTGACACCGCTGCAGGCTGGCTGTTCACCTGCATTTCTATGGTGCTTATGGAGCTCTTTTGACTTGGTTGGCATTAAATTTCCTCGAAGTAGCAATTCATGGGAGAAAATATCAATTAAAAGTTGGACTAAATTCATTGCCGACCCCCCTCCAAGAAGAAAATTGTGGAGTGGAGAAGTAAAGGCAATCAAACAAATGGGAGTAGAAGTTCATAGGAAATATTTTAGCGAAATTTTAGTTTGATTTGTTGAAGTGTATTAATATCTAGTTGATTTATAGAGTTCATTTGTGTTCTGTCTGTATGGCTAATCTACAATGATCCACTCCTCCATTTTAATGATATATTTGGATAATGCCATTTGCACAATGATTTTTGATGACATTGTTCTGTTTGTATGGCTAATTTACGAGAGAAATGCTACATTTACCGTCTTTTTACACATTCATTTTGACAGCCCTCTTACGTGAGGATGGGCCCCTGCGATTATCTCACATGGGGGGTGGGGCCCACAAGATTTTTGATGACATTGTTATGTTTGTATGGCTAATCTACAAGAGAAATGTTACATTTACAATCTTGTCACATTAATTTTGTCAGCCCTCTCACATGGGAGTGCGCGATTATCTCATATGGAGGTGCGGGCCCCACTCCCATGTGAGGGAATTGCGAGTCCCACCCCTATGTGAAATGGCTGTCAAAATGGCTGTGTAAAAAAACCGTATATTCAACCTTTCTCAATCTAACTGCGGGCTCCATCTCCATGTGAGACTCCACGTGAGAGGGCTAGCAAAGTGGCTGTGCATTCAGCCTTTCTCAATCTACAATGATCCCCTCCATTTTAATGATATATTTGGATGGGAAATAATGGTTGTACACGAAGTTTGACAACTTGGAGTGTGTTTGATGGACATTATTTTGGAAGAATGTAGGCTTGGTGTAATCCTAATCCACCTCACAATAGGAGGGGGGCCCATATTATAAGAGGCTGTGTACAATAATTTTGATCCCATTTGAATAATGTCATTTGCACAATGATTTTTGACAACAATGTTGCATATGTCAAAAGTGTGGATGTAAAAGATGAATTATTTTTCAAATCGTTCAATGATAACAACAATATTGCAAAAAAGATTGTACATCAAGAATGATTGGATATATATCTTGACCAAGGATATCTGGGTATGCACCTGACGAATTAGGCTTACAGATTGTTGCCGTATGGATCCTTGGTTTTACAAAGGCTAAAGTTAAGTTCAATGCAATTAAGGGAAGCTTTGTCATTAATGTTTACAGAGAGTATATTTTCATGATCAAGCTTATAAATTCCAGTCAGATGCAAATCTGAAAGTAAACATTAGCCATATATAAAACTCACTTGTCCATATGAAACAAAGTCGTACAACTAGTATCTGGAATGCGTAGATAAATGATAAGTTATCTTCCCACAAGCAAATCAAAAACCACAATCCATCTTCGCTGCAAAACCCCTACATTAGGACTCGAATCCGGGATATAAGCCTGACAATTCCAAAATAACAAGAGAAAATTTTGGGCCACCAACATAGAAGGAATGCACCACTTAAAGATCCTTCTAACTGTGAGCTTTTACTCAAAGGCATCGTCATCATCGTCAGGCAATGGTTGACTGGCAGCCGCAGTGAGCTCCGCTTCATGCCTGCAAAATTCACATTTCAGTTAATATTTATGTGAGGAGGGCAAGCTCGCATCTCATGATGAGAAAGAGAAAGAAGGGGCGTGTGTGCTTACTGTTGCTGTGCGGCCAAATCGATTTGCACTTCAGGAGGAGCAAGTGCAGGAGATTCCACGAAGTGTAAGTTTTGATCCCTATAACCACAAAAAACTTTGCCTTAAGTAACTTAAATGGAAAACCATACCTTTGTATATTTTGATCCTCACTAACTGAAGTTCCTTACCCAGCAAGTTTCCTGGCAAGGTACAGAAAGGGCTTCTCAAAGTTGTAGTTACTCTTTGCTGATATTTCATAGTACTGCAGATTCTTTTTGCGGTGGAAGGTAACTTGTTTTGCCTTCACCTGTCGGTTCTTCACATCAACCTTATTCCCACAAAGCACAATTGGGATGTTCTCGCAAACACTGAGGTTGAAGGTAAAAAGGATTCAATACCACGTCAATCTCACATAAAAATCAACCAAGGCAAACAGGCAGATAAATAAATAAATAAGTCACACACCGGCAAAGATCACGGTGCCATGTTGGAACATTCTTGTAAGTCAACCGAGCTGTTACATCAAACATGATGATTGCACATTGTCCATGGATACTGCAAAAGTAAGACATCAGTATTGATGATTGATTAATATGGAGGTCCATGTGTAACAAAAAAGAAAACCTGGGGGCATAAAATATGATAAACATAAAAAATGATAAATAGCTCAACCATCCCATTAACAAAGGATTTGAAGGTTGTTTCTATAAAGCATGTTGTTGATTTCAGTTGGCTCTAGTAAGCATTCAGCTACAGAGACTATAAATAAAGACCATCCAAAACTATACGGAGCTTTACCCTGACAATGGAGTAGGATAAATATCAAACTGCGAAAAAAAATTCTCCAGACCTAAAACCCACCCAAAAAGTGCATCAACGAAGTAATGAATTCTCAAGATGCATCTTCAACTGATCGATGACTGGAGCAACTCTAAAACAAGTAGGTGTATGTTTCCTTTTTCAATTAATTACCGAAATGGGGACTTGCTCCTACACACAATATGGAAGCAGCTTAATATTGCAGCAATGAACTCGCATATATGAATGCATTTCAAAATTAACAGACTAATATGCAATAAAACCTGCCAATGCAAAAAAAAAACTAGATTTGCGAAGTCCAGTACAAAATGTGAAAACACTGTCTCAAGAGGAAGAAACCTATAACTTTTTCAAAGTTCATTCTTTGATAAATTTACTGAGCATGCGAACTAAATGAAAATTAAATGAAGCTAACAGTTCAATCGCATAATAGGAAAATGATACTTACTAGTATCCATCCCTAAGACCACCAAACTTCTCCTGACCAGCTGTGTCCCAGCAATAAAACCTGATCTTCCCACAGTTTGTGAAGAAATCCAACGGATGAACTTCCACACCAATGGTTGCTATATCCATATCACAATTATTAATTAATTAAACGAAAAAAATACCTAGAAAAATTAACACTGATGCAAAACTTATCAAGCAGGCTTACGTTCATATTTCTTCTCAAATTCACCAGTGAGATGCCTCTTCACAAATGTTGTTTTCCCTGTAACAGCACAAAAAGCTCCATAATCAACACAACATAAAATAATAAGAGCACTGATTCACTCTTAAATTTTTAACTTTTCTGGGCATGCGTACAACCAAATATATGGAACTTTGCTCGTTTGACATTTGGTAACATAAAATATAAGCTATCACATTAGGGTTTCAACTGGCTCAAACATAGATCACTGCATGTACCGAAACAGAGTTCTATACCTATGTTCGACTTGAATTAATATCAACCCGTAATAATGAATCCTAATTCCTAATCTCAAAATCGAGATTTGGCTAAAGATAATCAGCGAAAACACAATTTAAAAAGGAAAATAAAAGATTAAACGACTGATAAACAAATAAAGCAGAATAACTTCAATTGAAGGTGCCCAAAAATTGATCATTTTAGTTAAGAACATTCAAAATAAAGAGTACAGCAAAAGCTTAAACGATAAAAAGGCATACCAAAGTACAAAATAATTTAAATTAAACTAAGAGGAAAAAACATTGTATAAAAGAAAAATTACCAGTGCCACCATCGCCGACAATAACAAGCTTGAAGCTTGGGTAATCCACTGTTTGCTGGTTCGGCAATGCCTAAAAACCCGAATAAAAAAGAAGAAACTAAATCTCGCCAAATCGACGACAAATTAACATAATACCTAAAAACATAAGTCAAATCAGGAACAAAATGGCCTTACCATTCGATTGTTACTGTCGTTTTGAGAGAGAAAATTGATGGAGGCTGGGGAGCGAGAGGTTAGACTTAAGTAAAACGAAACGTGATTTGACGTGTGAATCAATGTGTGTATAATTTGAAAGATTTTGAATTGAGCTTTAGCTTTAAGCTGACGCGATAATCTGAACCGTTGGATCAATATCAGGAGCGGCGTCACGTGAACTTTGATTTTGAATTTGAAATGTTCTAGAACAAGCATATTGGGCCATCTTTTGGGCCCAAATTTAAATCAAGAAACGAGTATTTCCAAGAAAGGCTAGCCTGCTAGTGTTGTATCAATTTTAACGCAAAATATTGACGGAGTGTTGGGTCCTGTTTAAAATTCAATTAAAACTAAAAATATAGTCGTTATTGGATCTCATTCGTCTAATAAAAATCAACAATAACGATTAATTTTTTTAATTTTAATCCGATTTTAATTTCTATCGAAAACACCATGAATATAACTCGTTGAATTTGTAAGCTATCAGTTGAAGTGCAAATTAATCATTACCTTATGTAACCCTTGTTTGGTGGAGATTAAAATTAAATTCTTAGTCGATTTTGATCAAAGATGATGGAATGTATGGTTGAAAAGTTGTGGAACCAATAAAATATGTGGTTAATATTGATTATTTGTCTTTAACTTAGATTAAAATCTGATTTTAATCAATATCAAACAAGGGCTTATTATATTGATCATACTAAGTGCCTGTCGGCACAGCTTCTTTCCCAATTTGAGCAGTTAATTGATCGTTGCTGCCTGCAAATGAGTCACAGTGTAGCAGCAAAATTTGACTGTTTAAAAATGAAGTACCTTATATGGGTTTCTATCATGCAAACATGAATTAAAGAGCCCGGGTAAAATATTCGTTTTACCATAAATTTGTCCAAAATTGCGGTTAATGTGTCAGAGATTATGCAAAAAGTATGATCATTGTGAAAAGTGACGATCCAAACTTTAGTTATCAACGATCCAAATTGTGATTTTAAGTGCGTTCAAACATGAGCTAAATGGTATCGAAAAAAAATGTTAAAGCCCTGTTTAGTATCATTGTCTCACACTAGCACGACGAGTACTCTGCGTCAAACTTCATTATTTATTTCTTCATCTATGGGCCCGTTTGGCACAACTATTGTGAATAGAATTTTGAGCAGTAGGGCTTTTTCATGGTGTGTTTGATAGATATTAT
>CAIGRL010224935.1:0-10438 GCA_903798325.1 Fraxinus xanthoxyloides
AGAAGATTTTGCCATTCCTCTCCCCCTTCAAGAGGCCATGATCAAATCAAATCAGCCAAACTAAGTTTTCCAGTTGAAGGGATCAGACCATTCACCTTTTTTCTAGAAGCCTCAAGCACTCCACAAACTCTAAATAGAAGTATTGAAAATCACATTATGTAAATACAAGAGTCCATGAAAATGAGAAACATATGGGATTTATGCTATTTACATTCATGTTTGGTAAGGTTGATAGGTGCTACTGCACAATATTACCCACAAAAAAAAAGATCAAATTTTGTTTATTGCATTGTCTAATACGATCTAAAACAATTCCTTCTTGCAAAAGGGACAATTGTCTCGACTCTCGAGAGTTGTGTTAGGACTTGGCAATAGGCAATGGTACATGCATTCATTCAATAGTTACATTAAATGATTTCTTGTTATATTTCCATGCATTAACAATTGTTCATATACAATTGCCAGCATAACTAATGGAAGTTAACGTGATTGCAATCTTCCAACCACGCTCGGTTATTATCCAAAATTGTTTAACGCGCATAACCAACAAAAGGAAAGGGTTTTCTTCTAGTATTGGACAAGACTCGACATTACAATGGACAATTACTTCTTTACAGCCCCAGCCCATCCTCCTTAACAACCTGTTAGCATACAGGACACAAGACTGAATTCCTCTTTTCAACTGTAATCATCTGATTCAGGCTGCATTCAGTGTAGGAGGAGGAGCGGGAATGATTCCCCATTTTCGCCGAACATCTTCCAAGTCTTCATCAAAGTGACGTTCGTAATAAATACACATTAAGTCGGAGCATCGTGTACCTGCCTGAAGGGCCCATGGGAAGTAATGCTTGTAGAACAATCTCCTTTGCTTCTCGGTGAACCTTGCAGTTCCCCCTATGACAGATAAGGCACACATCGGAAGTAGCATTTGTTCGAATTCTATAACCTTAAGTGCAGATTCACCTATCAAATTGGTAGGAAGTCCAAACAGGGTGTGCCAGAAGTCATGCACTTCACGCGCACGCATAGCAACGTATGCTACCTCTTCTGTCTCCATGAATCGGACTGGTGGTCGATCATCGGGGGAGAAATTCCTCGATCCCATAAATTTTGCATAAGCAGCACCAAAAGTATTAGGTGGTAGGTCCCATGCATGTCCCACATTAGTAGAGATGACACGAGGGCGCTCCAAAAGTATTGCCTGCAATAGACAATAGTATATCTCATAGAATGAAACCATATATTATTTGTTAACATATATCTTTCAACTTTCAGTAAGTCACAGCGCACATTAATACAAAATAAAACAATTTTCACAACTGAAGCTATACGAGGAATGGAAAAAAGTCAGTACATGTGGAATTGAAATACATGAATTTTACGAAGAGGTCAATAGTTCAAGGATCACTACTTCTAATGGAATAGTTATGTAAATTTTACAATGATCTTGCCTAGTAACACCTTGCACACCCTAAATCGTACAGCACCAACTTCATTGGAATTAAATGCTTTCAAATAAAAATTTGAACAGAAATTCAAGATACAAAATAATAGTAGTTGACTTTCTAAGGAGCTATTTTGCCCTGTAAAAGATTACACATCAGAGAGCTAGCTAAGCGTCTGATGACACGCAAATTAAATTCTACAGTGACAGTTGTTCAATGAAAAAAATTCAGAAACCGTAAAAAGAAAATAACAGCCATTGCATGTCCAAAAATAATGCAAGTTATACTGTTCAAAGCCAACTGATGCTCCTAGGATCGATAAGTTGCCAGCATGGCACATTTGATGTTACAGATTGACCAGAAAAGAAAAGAAGAAAATATATACTATTTTCATAGTAGACTTAATATAGAAATTAGCAATTTAATTATCTGTAATTTCTAATTGTTTATTTTAGAATCTTAATTAGTCTACTTCGTTTTTTGTTATTTCAATAATATATTCATTATTTCCACCAAAAGGGTAAACTTCACGTGCAGAATAGAGAACTTCCCTATAGAAGAGATGGTACCCGGAGGACAGAACCAGGTCTATAAAAGGAAGAACAATTTAAATCCCATAACATATTAGGCCATTAGCAGTTTTTACTAAATTCCCAGAAGACAAGTCTAGTACACTTCAAACTAATAACCCCAAAACAATGGAATAAATAGTTTGAACACCTAATTAGCAAGTTTTACAAATTCCCATAAGACAAGTCTGGTACACTTCAAACTAATAATCCCAAAACAATGGGGTAAATATTTTGAACACATAACTGAAACTCCATATAAGGAAAACAACTCTCATTTAAGGAGGTCCATAGCCTGATCAGAGATAGGTAGGAAACCAGCTTCATAAATTCTAAAAGCCTTGATAATTGAAATCAGTAATTTGCATTCAAGGAATTAGAGAAGGAATTATTTCAGTAAGCAAAAAGGTGGTATGTTTGAATAGATTTCTCCGGAGTGTGGGGGTAAAGTCCTACTTCATCCTTTCAATATCTGACTTTCTGATGTATTTCAAAAAATATTACAGCATATTTAATTCTCACTGAACCATGTACAACAGTATTTTAGTAATTAACTTTGGTTAAATACACACTTCATAACAACCAAGCCAGAAATATAACTTCACCAGCGTAGAGGACACAAAGATGAATCCTTACTCATCAAAGACACCAAGAATAACAGTACCACACCAAGTAATATGCTCATAAAAACTATTTAAAAAAAAAAAAAACAAGAATTACATAAACTATTATATAAATTAAACTGTATAATTATCATTATAGAGTATCGATAGCTTTACCCTGCCTTCGGGACTTTTCTTCATCCTATCGAGAACCCTCTCGAATGCAGGCTTTCCAGTTGTCTCTCCCAATGCAGCTATCAAATCTGCTCTTCTTGGATCTAATAAAGCCCCAACAGCAGATCCAAGTGCAACGGCAGCCTGCTGCCACCCTTTGAGCCTAAAATGGGTGCCTTCTATCATTTTATAAGACTAACATGCAATAACAAATTTAAGTTTATGAGCTAAAAGAAAATAAGCAAATAAATGAACGTGAACATCCACACACAAGGCATAAAGTATAACTTTATTTTTTGAACTAAGAGAATCATTTCTCCTTGACTATTAAACCTTACAAAGATCACCAAAAGAATAGACACAGGTACAAAATTCACAAGGTCGTTTAAATAGATGATATCATATTATCATATCATCGATTAACAATACAAATATCAAGGCCCGTAACAATAAAAATAACAGTGGAAATTACATTTTTCCCCAAAATAAGAAATTAAAATGACTATCAAGTTGAAAATTACTAGTATTATGGGTCATTACAAGAACTGAAATTTAATATCAGAACATGATTTAGCTCAAAAGTCAAATGTATTAGAAAATTATGGCAACTTTCTTAAGTTGCTGAGGGCAACTTTCACCAAGTCTGAAAAAGTCTATAAGCTTCTGGAGCTTATTTTACAAGTAGCAATTACTTTCATGGTTAAAACTGTCTATTCTAAAGAATATGCTTTTGTGATGTAAGGTTTGAAAAGAATTCTCACAAGCACCGTTTGCTTCAAATGACCAATAAACACACTAAAAAATAGCAGAAGCTAGTTTCCATTCAAATTATTCAGCTAAAAATGAATAATACGTTGAAATCCAATTACGAATATTAGAAAACAATACATGCACCACTCTGATCAAAGAGCTGGACAGCAATACACTAAAAGATGGAAATTCAAGTAAAAGTCTATATAGTAGCATCATCCAGTGGTTCATATGTGATTCACTAAAGAAAAAGCTTTCTCCACGGGGGTACTTGAAAATTAAGCAATTGAAATCTAGGCTTTGTCGACCTCGACTCTTGTCTGACATGAAGTATTATGCATGTATAATGTAGGAAAAATAGTGATTACATAGTTGCCCCCTTCCCAATTCAACACTAAAACACAAAATTTAAAATTAAAAAAAGGGAAATTTATCATCATAATTAGTTAATCACCTAGTAAAAATATAACAACACAATATACTAAAGCAATCAATTCGACAGAGAAATTTCAACATTCCAGTAAGTAATAAAAAATTCAGGAACCCCAGTTTTAAAATTTCAAGAAAAAAATCCAGATGGGCAGGAGATATAATGACAATCTTTTTGATCAATCAGGCTGCATCTGGATTTTCAAGAATCTTTTAAAAATAATTAAAAAAAAAAATACTGCACAATATTGATTAATAAAGGGAAAAAAACGGAAAGAGGAAATTGGGAACGATCAGATTGGTAAAACAACTTGAATTCCTGTGATTATAGTTTCACAACTATTTCCATCACAACTCACCTCAAATGATGCAGTTTCTTTATATTCCAACCGTCCAAAACAAGTTTATTCAGTTAGATGCTTCCTCAATCGATTTTTACTTCAGATTTTTGCTACAAGATTTCATCAAGCTGGGGAAAATGTTTAGCCATTTTAAAATATACAAATTCAACAAGGTTTCTATTTTTTACACAACAGGAAGCTTACAACAGTGACTGGGAAATCCCAGAAGAATAATCTGCTGTGTTTTGAACAAATTTTCCAGAGTAAAATTGATTACAAATCTGCTTTACATGAACATAATTATCATTTTTTTTAACAAAATTGATTAGAAACCTGAATTTGTGAAATTCAAAAATTTTAGGTTTAAGAGATGATTTCCACGCATAAGAAATTGAAAATTCTCTTCAAATCTTTAATATCCGCATCGGATGTAGTTAGGGATGGATCCAGGAATTTAGGATGCGGAGGCTGAAATTTAAGAAAGTCAATAAACCTAATGTTAGCAGTTTCTAGTACTAATCTCCTCCAATGGTACCAATCTCCATGGATTCAACTTCAATTCCACGAATAAATTAACCACATCCCGTGGCCTTCCTATTTTCCATGAGCTTCTGTAAGGACTTCCAAATCACACCCTACCGTTGTTCTTGACCTTACCACATATGTCCTTTAAGTCCACATATCTCAACTTTTCGTCTACACCATCATCTTCGTCCTTCGACTCCAACACGCTAAACAGCCAGGAATAACGAATTCCATACCCCATCAGGGGCATTGTCCAACAGCAGATACCATAAAGGAGCATCTTATAATTCTCAACCTTATATTCATAGTAATGTCCAAACTTATCCAAAAGTACAGAATTGGCGCGTGATAAAAAATATTGCTGCTGCAACTAAGACAATTGCTTGTGATCCAACTTTTCAATCATCATTAGTAGCAGATATTGCATCTTTCCTTGGAACTCAGGCAGCAATGTTTCGGAAAAACATGGCCCAGGAGGGAATTCTAGACGTAATTTTCATCTATATTTTCTGCAACAATCCATGAAGGATGGGATCCGGTGTGCAACAAGCTTCCTCAACCATTCATTTTTTTATATCATTTTCACCATTAGATCCAAATCCACACTCCAAACCGAATCTATTAAACATTTTCACTCTTTTTTCATTATACACATTTTAGAGGCAAAAGTTCTACTGAAAATTTACAAGAAAATAACTACAGCCTACCGTATAACTTACTTAATATGTTCATTGATCAATAACATATTATTCAAGGAGATCCTCACCTAACATACACACAGCTTTTCAGTCGATATTATATATATATATATATTAAAACCAAATCGAAACGATGAACAGATTAAATTTACATATATTTTGGAAATCGGATAGACAAAGCTTGCTGACAATCGGATTCCTAGAAATTGAGCATATCTTACCACAATAGACTGATTGAAGGCGAGCAGAGAGCGTAGAGAGAAAGAGCGAGAGAGGGAGGGATTAATGTATGGTTTGGGGAATTATAACAAGAATAATTCTTATAATTTTTTCTTTTATTTCGATTTTTCATTTTGGGCTTGAACTATAGGTATACGGGCTGCAATTAATTTGGACCTGGGCTAATGTATAAAAAGGGGCGGACACTGGCAGTGGCTCTGGGCTAAGGCTGGCACGGGCTGTTTGTCCAATAAGAGTGGTGAGATGTCCAGTAGTTGTTGATAGCTGTCTAGTGACCTTATTATTTCTAGTGATTGATTTTTTTTTTATTTTTTATTTTTTTGCAATGTTATGTTGGGGCAAATAACCAAAGCTTTGTATTTTGGTGGAATGTTTCTCTGATAATTTATGGTCTATTACCAATAATGATTTTTATCAGCCACGTGATCTTTTATGTCAATAGTTGGAGACGAATTATTAACGAGTGGTGGATGAAAATATGTTGATAAATGGGTGAGCATTGAGAAATTTTAAAGTTCACTGAATAAGCAATACATATAATTGAATAAGTGCTCGATAAACTTTATCTTAAATTACTACTTGCTCACCTAATAGGAAAAAAATGTTATTTGTTGCTCACTAATCTATTTACACGTTTATTCATCCATCATCGAAGTAAATTCCATCACTCCAACAAGACGTAGAGTGCCATGTGTTGGATGAAAATCTGTTTGATACACTGACGTCATTAATTGACAAGACATGGGCCAAAAATGCAACAAGGTGAATGACACTTTCGGTTCATTTTGAGAAACACATTTTTTCTCTTAAAAACAAATCAAAATTATCATAATGAAGCACGATTGTCAAATAGAAACTCACCCATAGTCTCCTTTTACGACTATATATTTAGCATAGTTTATCCAAAGACTAGCCAATCTAAAGTTGGAAGAATTCTGTATTTTCTGCTGTTTTAATAGTTTTTGACTGCGGGATAATATAATGCCGTTTTGATGGAGACTGAAGAATAGATCATGGTTCTTGATGAACAGTTAACAAATAAAATCAAGGATAGCACCAAGCAAATGGATTAACATTATCTAAATACAAAGAAAATGATGCCAAAGCAAAGTTACCGTCACCTAAGTGGACAACTGAATATATGCAAATTTCTGATCCATGTAGTTGACATGAATATTAAAATTATATCTCATCACAGCATACGCACGGCTTCACCCACACTAAAGAAGCGAAAAACAAAAATATTTCAACACTTAAAAACACTTGAAAAATGTTAAACATAGGTAAGAACTAAGAAAAAATATAAGTTAAACTTGAATTGATTAAAAAAATTAGTGCTGAAAAATAAAATATTCGCGAATTTAACTTAAATTTGACGCCAAATTATTAATAGAGAAATTATAATTCATCTCTAAACTCTCTTATGTGTTATAAAAAAAAAAATTTTAAAAAATGGAAATTCGAAAAATCAAACCTCTTTTAAACCAAAACTCCATTTTTTTCAACAGAACATTTTTTAATTTTTTTCACAAACTCTTTCAACCCGAAATCAAAAGTACTCATATATCTACTATTCAAGAACAAAATATCTTGTCATGTCATAAATAAATATTTTTAAAACAAAGACAGAATAATAATATAAATCTTACTTACAGAGTTTTTTGTGATTTTTGAAAACCTTCAAAATAAAGATGCAATAACTATGTGTGGAAATTTTGGATTTAATAATTTTTTTGGTGGAGATGATAAGAGATATATTTCAATTTTCACAGTTTCTTCCTTTCCTCTCTTAAAAGCACACATTAGTATTTTTTTAGGGATTTTGAACTGGGGCGGTTTTTGGACCTCTTTTTTCTATGATGCCCCTTGAAATTTGAGGTCCAAGGCAATGGCATTGTTTGCCTTGGGTCAGGGCCAACCCTGACCAGCTTGAAGAATTATTCTTCTTTTTTCTCTATTTTTCACACTCGAACATGTTAAAAAATTAGCCTAAAACCTATATTTGAAGATGAAAGAAGGGAAACACTAGTTGAATGGGTGGCTCTTGATGGTGATGGGGTGGCAAGAATATCGATGGTGGTGATTGGATGACGTGGTAATTGTTGGTGGTGCGTGGGTTAATAAGTTACAATACTAAAAGTTAAGTCACATTCTAATAGCGGTGTATGTAGTTTTCTTGTGTTGATGAGGTGACGGTTGATGGTGATGGAGTGACGATAATGGTGATGTTGAGATGTTAGTGTAACAAATTTAATTACAATTTTATAAAAACATTACACATTGTAACAATAATAAAAGTTATAATTTCTAAGAAATTGCATACAATTTAATATGATTTGAGTGTAAATTAACATATCGTATGAGTTATAATAGTTGTAATTTATTTAAGTATAGGATTTCTGTAAATAAATTATATAGTCAAAACTTACAGAAGAACAAGATAGAGAAAATTATATTCGCATGAAAAAAATTGAAATAAATTAATCCCCTAGCCCCCATTTGGTGATCATTTTTTGAAAAAACATTGTTTTGAATAGTGAGTTTTTGAAAATGTGTGATTAAAAAGTAAGGAACTTTTTTGGATTTACGTGTAGAATATTTTATTATGTGAATATTTGTTCGAAGATAAGTATGTAGAAAAAAAGAGTTTTGAAAAAATATAAGACAAATAGGGACTAAATGATTGTAGTTTTTGGTTCTGATTAGGGTTGAATATCGGTCGGTTCAATTCGATTCGGTTCGATTTTGAAGAAAATCAAATCGACCCAAAATTATCTAGTATTTAATAAATGGAACCGTTCAGATTCGGTTCCATTCGGTTCAGTACTATAATTAATTTTTTTAACATTTACAACAATACTACATAAATACAACTAATGACATTTTCACTCGTAACTTTTACAAATTAACGTAGTCCAATTTAAAAACATATAAATAACAAGATGTCCAATAAAATTAATTCAATATATATACAAATACCAAAAAGTAGATACTAATATTAAAATATCGGTGATCCATATCAATAATTCATTTACTTCAAGCAGCATGCATAAAGAAAATGAAATATAAATTAAAAGTTATAAAAATAAAATATTTAAAGTATTGGTAATACNTTTCGGGTATTTAATAAATGGAACCGTCGGGTACAAATATAATTATAGAACCGTTTGGGTTCGGTTCCATTCGATTCGGTTCGGTTCGGTTCCGTACCATAATTAATTTTTTTAACATTTACAACAATACTACATAAATACAACTAATGACATTTTCACTCGTAACTTTTACAAATTAACGTAGTCCAATTTAAAAACATATAAATAACAAGATGTCCAATAAAATTAATTCAATATATATACAAATACCAAAAAGTAGATACTAATATTAAAATATCGGTGATCCATATCAATAATTCATTTACTTCAAGCAGCATGCATAAAGAAAATGAAATATAAATTAAAAGTTATAAAAATAAAATATTTAAAGTATTGGTAATACTTACCAACTATTTGATTTAATCATCAATTACTTGACTTGTCACAGTAAGAAACACTACAAGCATAATTGAAAAAGCACAATTAACAAACACCAGTAAATTAAAAATTGTTCAACTAATAATATTTGATAAATAAGTATAATATATATTTATTACCAGTCTCAATGCCCTCATAGAACTCCGTTTACGAAATGAAATTGAAATGAAAAAAGGAAGAGGAAGGATAAGGCCCAAATGTTTGGTAGTTTGGGCTAACAAAAAAAAAATTTAAGGATAAGACCTAAATGTTGGGCTAACAAAAACTAATTGGCTGAACTTGACTTGTTTGTTTAATTAATTTGATAATTTGTTTAAAATAATTTAATTAATTCAATATAAAAAAAATTATAAAAATTATTTAGATTCAATTCTTCGGTTCTTGGTCTAAAATCGAGAACTGGCCTGAACCCATCGGTTCTTAGTTCGGATACCCGTTCGGGTATTTAGTTTATGAAGAACCGTTCGATTCGATTCGATTCGGGAGTTTTATCCAACCCTAATTCTGATAGACTCATAAAAATTGAGCTGATTGGTTCAATACTCTATGGTCGTTTATAAACATACGTAATCCATCAGCACAAAAATAAGAGTTAAGTCATCTTTACATAAAAGTGTGTATCACTTTTAACAGCATCCAAATGACATGATTTGATTAGTGAGAAAATTGTATATATTTTTTAAACTTTTCAATAACGTGTTGCCACGTGACAAGATGTAAAAAGTAATGTATATTTAACATGATTGAAAAAATAAACAATCGGCCCATGACCAGATCCACTTTTAGGGCTCTTTCTAATTGAAACACTGTTGAAATCCCTAGCCAGTACAAATCACAAAAATCATTGCCATATCTCAAATAAAATTTAATTGAAATCTCAATTACCCTCCTATGCAGTTCATGATAAATTAAAATCAAAGAAAATAATTAATCTAAATTACGAATTAATTAATCTGTGTATGTTTTCATTTTAATACATGTCTGAATACCTATTATTTTTTCTTTATTTTTTTTTTCTGAATTGTTACTTGATTAGCTTAACGATAATGATAAAAGTTCAAAAATTGATTGAATTAAGAACTTTTCTGATTTTTTTTGATCGCCATGTTAGACTAAATATGATGATTTAGCCTCC
>CAIGRL010224981.1:0-18190 GCA_903798325.1 Fraxinus xanthoxyloides
AAAATCAAGTTTTTATTAATTAATTAAATATTTAATTGTAATATGATATGATTAACCCACCCCACCTCCACCTCCACCACCCCTACTGCTCCGACAACTATTTTGGTGATCAACGACTACTCCGACGACTGTTCCCCGACCGCGCTTAATTCCGATGTCTGCTCTGATTCTATCTTGAAAATTGTCAAGAATAATTTATCGAACAAATTAAAGTTACAATTGAGAGAGTATGTATCTTAATTTTTCTAAAAAAAGATGCATATGTTAACTGTGTGTAGCTAGCTATTAACATCAATTGCTCTTTTAAAATCCCTTGTTTGATGGTATCTTGATTGATTCTAAGATATCCTACCTCAGTATTTTTTTATTTTTTTTATTTGTTAATTGTTATTCATAATAGTTTATATCTAATTGAATTGTTGAAATATTGTTGGATTCTTTTTGTCTTGTCAATTTAATACTGCAACGAGAATTTTCAATTAAGAAACGTGAAAATGGCACTTGGTAACAAAATGAGAGATGGTATTCTTGCTGATTATGATGCTCTTTATCGAATGAGGATTTGATAGAAAATAGACATAAATTCGGTTATAGATGAATTTTAGGATTCAAAACCTTGTCGAAAACAACTTCAATATGAACCAAATCTCCTTGTAAAAAAATATGGATAAAAATATGACTTGTAAAAAATGAATGTTTGAAATGTGTGTTTTAAGTCATTCCAAGACTCTTAGGGTTCGTTTGATTATAAAGATGAAATTTGGTTGGAAAGAAAATGAATTTCAAGAAATTGAATTGCCTAAAATTTGTTTTACTAGGAATTGTAATTAATTGTTTTTGATTGATATAATTTTTCACCTGAAAAAGTTGAAAGATTGATATCCGTTTGACTTTGTTTTTCATAGAAATTGTCCATTAAGCTGATTTTTTTTTTTACCATTGAGTTTAGAATTTGTTTTAATTTTTAAAAAAAAGAAAGAAAAAATTTTTAAATTACAAAAAAAAATTTAGTAAACCAAATACCATTCGTTTGACTTTATTTTGCATAAAAATTATTAATAAAAGTGATAAATTTTTTTACTATTATATCTAGAATTTTTTCCAATTGAATAAATAAAAAAAAACTGGAAAATATTTTCTCATCACTTTGGTAGGAAAATGATTTCAAGGAAAAGCAAGAAAATGTAAATGTGTAAGGAAAAGTGGGAAAATCAATTGCCGAGAAAAAAAAACCTACCAGACACAAGAAAAGTGAAAATGGAAAACAAATTCTATTTTCCATAGAATTTCCTCCCTATCAAACACGCCCTTAGAATAAAAGTAACATATGCATTGCTTGTCGTTATGGATAAAAATATGACTTGTAAAAAATGCCCCAGTAATATAAACATACATGAAAAGAACTCTTGCTGAAAAAGGATGGCATTCTAGCATAACGGTGCAATCCATCTCTTGAACTCGTATTTACAATATGCTATTCGATATAAAGCAGAAATGGATCAACAATGAGTCAATTTTATTTCTACAAAATACTAGCACATGCACCAGTCAGACAAACGTACTTGAAAAGAGTTCTCTTATGAAAAAGTCGCATTCCAGCGTAAGTGCAAGCCATCTCAAATGAAATTGTATCTGCAATAAGGCATAAGCTATTCAATATAAAGCAGCAATGGATCAACGAGGAGTCGATTTTATTTTACAAAATAGTAGCATATGCACCAGTCAGATAGCAGGAATAAACACAGAATTCATTGACAAAGGTCAACTTTCCTCTACGCATATACAACTCAATTTAGTACCCCACTGTTTTCAGAATCACGGCATTTACACAACAATACAGGCATTAGTTACAAGTTCTACATGTCAATGTTGTTAGTTCTTTAGCAGAAGTTTTCCATCTCAGCAACGGGGAGCTCAAATTTAGTCATTGGCACGATAGAAGCGCAGCAATTTGAGTGAAACTACTCTCTCCTGGAAATAAACAAGTGAATGAAAATTAGTAAAATCCATGACGGTTTTTCACCCACATAAAACATCTGATATATTCTTGTCCCCAAAACAGAACAGGAAAAATAAAAAATCACCGTAACTATCTTCTTCGGAATAAAGTTTATCTAAAATTAAGTCAGCTTTACCTGACATATATCCTCAGACTGAGGAGGAAAATGAAAGCCCATTGAGCAGTTCTGCAACGCCTCGGGATGTTTCATCCATGCTTTATGGGCATCACTTAGTTTGATCTTATACTTAAACATCTGGAATGAAAGAGGAGTCTTAGCATAAAATGGCATCAAATCCTTAAACTAAGAAGACTAACTTCTTTGTAGCAGGTGCACAACTCCAAACCTTCTCTCCCCAACTTTTCAGAAAGCAACAATAAAATTACAAGATTAATAATCCAAGAGAAAGAAGACTGATATTGACAATAGGGAAATACATCCATTCAAACTAACTGCAATGAAATGAAGGTTCGGATGAGAAAATCTAACAGCAGCAATAATTACAAACCTCAGAAAGTGGTATAGTTGGTTTCTCCCGCTCCTCACCATTGATGTTTATACCAGTGCCCTGGCATTCTGGGCAGAACACAGAGTAGATATGCTTGCTTGAGGCTTTTCTCTCATCTTTCTTCTCTGTTTCACCATCCTTGCCTCTAACCTTTCTCCTGGATTTTCTTTTCGCTTTAGGCGCAACTGACCGATTTACGTAAATTTCACTCTCACACAGAAGTATCCAGTGAATGAGGCAGGATACATGGAATACGTGAAAAGCCTACATAAACACAATTATAAAGGCTTGTATACATAATTGAACAGGAGAAAGATATTAAGCCCATGTTTGTCTCCTTTTAAAACAAAATTCTTTAATTTTCACTCTCATTTTCAGCCACACATTCACACGGTAAAATATTTTGTACGTAAACCCAAAACTTTTCTATATTTTCTAACCACACACTCCAAAAAACTAACTATTCAAAGCATCATTTTTTCTCAATAATGACCATCAAACAGGGGCTAAATATCAGGATCTTCATTCTGAAACACAACATAAATCTGTAGAAAGTGCTAGAGAGTTATACCCCAGTCAAATTTCTACTGCTGCAAACAAGTCTTCCAGTTTTCCTGTTCAAGAGTGCAGCCACATCTTTACTCGGAAGCATCTTCTGTTGGCAGATATCGCATAACCTCTCAGAAGCAACGTTATGCTGTCTTCTCAACTCTTTCCTCATGGTTTTGCTTACGATGATTCTTGATTGCACCAGCTGATCATCATTCCCAGCTAGCAGTAATTTTGAGTGTGGATTATTTGAAGATTGAGACTCTTCTCCAGAAGAGTCATTTTGGTTACTTAAAGCCTCACTGATGTCCTCTGGATCAGAAAATGACTTCCGCTTCTTGCTCCTAGAACTGCCACTGTCCTCAGCTTCTGAATGAAGACTAGAGGGAAGCAAATATCTAATGTCCCCAAGTAAAGCCTTTCGACCTAAATTGTAATTATAAGCAAAGGAAACAACAGCGAAGTCATGCTCTAAAACCAAGTCAGGATCCTCATTGGCAGAACCTTTATTCACCAGCCATTCACACCATATTTTACGAATTTCATTAGAAACCCCATCCTCCTCACTCATTCTAGCAGCTATTCGTCCAACACCTATCTGCCTCACAACCAAATCAGATACCTCTTCTTTCTGCAGCACGCCTGGAATAACCAGATCAGAACCATTTCCATTCAAATGCTGATCATTGGAGCTGTCATCACAACCCATATCATCCTCAACTACTTGTGAAATATCATTAGGCCCCAAGTTCTCATCAAAACTAACAATAGCAAGGCTATCTTCATCTACATGATGGGTGTCTAACAGCTTAAATCTCTCGGAAGTTGAAACAGTTATATTCTTATCTTGTTCTGATGAATCATCGTGGAAGAAAAACACACCATCATTAAATGGCCATGGATTTGGTTTTAATAATGTAGATTTTGCAGCAGCAAGCCTTTCAGAGTGTAGATTACCTTTCAAGTGATCAAATAATATTGAATCGCTATAGCACGGTGCAAGACACAAAGTACAGAAGAATAACAACTTCTTTCCATCTTCCCTGAGCTCAACATACGTGTGCCCCTGTGATCTCACATTCCGCAGAGTCGTCCTCACCAACCGTTCTTTCAAGCTAATAGCATTCATCTTTAGAAACCCTAATTCCCTCCTTCCCGCCATTCAAAACTACAAGAAGTTCTCTTAGTCCAAACCCTACGACAACCAAATGAAAACCTAGGAGTTCTAACTTCCACAGAATAGTTCTACCTTACTCGAAGTGTGAGCAAGATTAACAGCATAAACAACGAAATGCCAATTTTATTACAAGAAATTGCAAATTTGATGAAAACCATATGAAACCGTAGCCATCTCAAACTCCACAAATATGCCCAAATTCACATTTCAAACTTCATTTAAAACTAATCCCACATGTTTTAACTTTTTTCAGGAATTCAATAAGAGAATGGGAAATTCACACTGAAATCTCCAAATTCAGATTCAACAAACGAAGATAAAATCCCCAAATTCCCCGCTGAATTCGAACTAAAAACTTGATTCACCGCAAGTTCAACCAAATCAAGAAAAAGACAGGAAATTGAAAAATCCCTAACAGAACGTTCAGAAAACCCTAAACTTACAAGATCGCGGCGTTGTAGGTATTATAAAAGTCTTCACAAACCTTCGAGCTATTCGATTCCCAGCGACGATTCCTCCACCAAATGCATAGAAGTAAATCATAACATAGCTTGAATCCTCCATTGACATCATCTCCATTTCCGTCACAGCTCCGAAGGAGAAAAATCCGAGAGGAAAACAAAAAAACAAAAATGAAAACCCAATACGCAAGATCAAAATGAGAAACACATAAACAATCTTTTGTATGTATATCTCTGTGTATATATAGAGAGAGAGAGAGAGCGCGAGAGCGAAAGAGTAAATGATACAGTAACGATTCTTCTAACAGTAAATTTGGGGGTGCAACTTCTTATAAAATATTAATGATTTGAGAGAAATGTTACTAAACGTTCGATTAAGGGAATCTAGAGATTTGAGTGAGATCCAACGGCCGACGATTTGGGAGTATGTATTAGTAATAGTGGAATGGCGAGTAACTGATTCGAATTTTGGACTCTGCATATATCGTGGGCATATATAGTGGGCACTAGGGATAGGCGCGGGTTGGATTGTGTCGATTTTTTATCCAATTCAAACACAATCCAATATCATCGATTTGATAAAAAATTATACCAACCCAATCCATTTATGCGTTCCAACCCAACACAATCAAGTTTTGGCCGGGTTGAGTTGAGTTGATCAGTTTGGACAATAAAAATCATAAAAGTATATGCCGACAATAAAAACCTATCAATCACATGAAATGTATAAATAAAAAACGCTAAAGAAAGAAAATAGAGACATCTTGTACCTGTTATTAAAAATGCATTGTAGACTGATTGTTGGCTTTGTGATGAAAAAAAAAAACTACAATAAGCTTACTCAAATTTTCCTCATAGTCACTGAACATGAAATAGTTATTTACTAAGAACTGAGAATAAATATTTGTAAGATACATTGGCTAAAGGAAACAAGAATTAGAGATTCAAAACCAAGTCAAGTGCATTAAGGAGATAATAATCTTTAATTCAGTGATGAGATGATAAGAAGGATGAGAAATTTATTTAGACAAAGTAATTTGATAGAAAATTATGGGTTGGGTTGGGTCGGGTTAAATTGGTTTTCTTGAATTAACCCATGACCCAACCCAACCCGACCCGTCTTCTTCGCCCAAAACTCGAACCCAGCTATATAATTAAAAAAAAAGACCCAACTCGATCGGTTCGGGCAGTTTAGACAGTTTGGTTTGGATTTTGCTCACCCATAGTGGGCACTTTTGTTTATAAATTTTTAAAAGTAGATTTTGCCCCTATTTAGTCTAGGTTAAAATCTCAAGTTAAAACTAATAATTAATTAACAATACATTTATGGAATTTGTTACCCCCAAAATTAGAGCCTCCAAATCAGCACTCCACGTGAGTTGCTACGTAAGCAACATATCCACGTGGGTAGCCACACATATCCAATAGTTAAGTTGACGGAGTGTCGATTGGGAGGTCTTCAGAGAAAGTTATAAGGTCGAAGTCAATTAAAATTATGGATATCCGAGGCTCCTTCAAAGAGCCGAAACTCTGTTTGACCGATGTTCCTTCAACCCTAATATCGGAGGCCTACTTGAAGCACATTCATGTACATGCAGAGCCTTCCTATGTACGAAGCACTAAAGCTCCCAAAGCCCTACGCAGAGGCTCAACATATATATTCGAGGCCCTCTACCACCAGAATCTCTTCAACAAAGGTTGACCCTGATCTATCAGAATCCGATGTTGTCCATCATTGTTTGGAGATCCTTTAGAAACGATTGATAAGACATGTAATGAAAACCTATTCGTATGTCAGGCTATATTGTATAGGTCGGCTGACCCTCTATCAAATATTAATTGTAATGAGTGAACAATGATGTGAAGTCTGGGCCTGAGAGATGTAGCCAAGTGGATTGGATCCAATGATCACTACATTAGTTAAGATAGTATAAATATGTTCTCTTTGTGAAGAAGGGGGGATGGAACAATCAAGAAGAAAAAGCAAAACACATACCTATGAAAGATTCATAGGGAAACACTAAACAAATTTTCCAGGAACATTTTCTTTACATATTTGTTGAATACAAATCCACATATAAAAAATTGTAAGTTTCCTACAAATTACTCATTCCGTCTAGCCTTTAGGAGAGTCCTTCTAACAAAGAGTAGAATATTCTTGATTATCTGGGTTTGGCGATCATTGATAGTACGGTTGCCGTTAAATCTCACCGCCAGAGCTTGAATATTATTGTCTCTTGCCGATAAGCGTCTCTCGCGTCCGATCAAAATTTGACTATCGTCACCATCCCGGTAGAAACGCGCTAGATCATCGCTTGACATGGCAAGAGTGAGCTCGACATCTGTTGGCATCATTTTTGAGGTCAACATATTGGCGCCGTGGTGGGAATTACTAACATTTAACCACGAAATACGCGTGGAGGAAAGACGAGGCTACGTTTGTAAAAGTGACAAAAAGAAACTTCGTGCTAAGTGTTTGAGAGATAAATTCTGACGATGAGAATGCCCCAAGGAGAACGAGGGAACACCCTGAAGAAGGGGAACCCTCGCGCGCTACTCCAGCGTCCCACTCACGACCTCCAATGCGCAGGAGAGGAGGTTCCAGATGTGGAAGCAGAGTCATGGCTAGACTTACAAGAGAAATGGCTACAATGGCTGTAAACATTAGAAATATCACCCAACAGAATCTGACCATACAAGAAATGCTAATGAACTTGCAAGGACGAGGAAGCTATCAGGTCCCTCAGCAAACTGCCCCTGAGGATGTCTTTACTGAGGCCCTAGCATTTTACTGAAGAGAAAATGAGGCCCGGAGTCAAGAAGCTGGGCATTGTTATGGTGGAACAGAAGCCCCTTGGGAAAGAGCAGTTGATGCAGACTCGTCAACTGATTATGCAGCAGAGGTGCCGCCTGAACCGTTATTCAGCTTCTCTCCGAATTACGAATCAGAAAATAGGCCCCAAAGGTATGCAAGTGTTTTTGATAGGATAGGACCGCATGCACCTAGAAATAGACGTGCGTATCCTCCGCCTCTAAGGCCTAGGAACAGGAAGCAGGATCCTCACCTGAATGATGATCATCCCATGCATTATGAAGAGCCTCCAGTCCGACCCCCTAGACATAGACGGGAAAGGAGAGAGCAGGCTAGGAATGAAGCGGGAAACTCCCAATCACTACCTCGAGATCATCAGAAGGTACATGAGGACTCAGACGGGCCTTAAAGGTCTTGTGATCAAGATGATGATGATAAACATTCTCCTTTCTCGGAGGCCATAAGAAATGCCCCCATGTTAAACCACTTCACGCTGCCTAAAATTTCGAAGTATGATGGAAGGGGTGGCCCCACAAAACACATGAACAATTACAAGATCCACATGAATCTAAAAGGGGCCACACCGCCATGAAGTGTAGAGCTTTCCATCTGACCCTAAGTGGGGGTGCGGAGATTTGGTACACCAGACTACTAGAAGGGAGCATCCGAAGCTGACCACGAATTCAAGAAAGCTTTTTTGAAACGCTTCACAACCAGCAAAGAATGAGAAAGACCCATCCAAAGATTGTAGGATATGAGGCAGCAACAAGGTGAATCTCTGAAAAAATTTATATCACGCTTCACTGATGAGATGACGTATTGTGTACAAGTCACGGATAGAGAAGCTTTAACTGCCCTAAGAGGAGGATTAGACATGAATTCCCTATTTTGGAGAGATGTACAAAACAAGGATCCTTCCACCTATGACGCCTTGTTAGAAATGATAAGACGAGAAATCCTCAATGAAGAATTGAAAGATCATAGGAATCGAGCTAGCCAAGGCTTGCCACCTCCGCAAATGCAGAGGGGAAGAGGTCATACCTCTTATTTGATGGATAGTCAGGCCCCAATGAATCATGGACAAGAGCTAGTTGCTGCCACCCTCAATGCAGTACCAACCTTAGCCTACGAGGAGGTTCATCCTGGTACTAGAACGCATCAGCGTCAAACTAGCCTGAGGCGCCCACCAGAGGTCGAGGCAGGGGACGAGGTGCTGAACCTAGAAATAGGAACGAACCACCGCAGTATTGCTCCTATCACCAGTCTTTGGACATCAGACAGAAAATTATCGGGATGCTACAAGGCATCCTTTAAACATTCCACATAGGCAGGATCAACAACCTCGGAACAACGAACGCTGACAGTCCAATCGGAGCCACCCTCCAAGAGGAAGGGAAAACGACATAGAAAGGCTCTAGGAAGGTCAGAGACAACGGCGAGCCCCACCACCAAACAGTGAACATGAGCCAATTCGAGAAATTGATACGATTATTTGTGATCCTCACTTGGGAGGAGAATCTAGGAATTCTCAAAAGAACTACGCCAGGGAAGCTAGTGATCCGGTCATGACAAGCTATGTAGTGAACCAATTTCCGAATGGGAGAACATCCCCCCAATTACTTTTACATAAGAAGATACGGTAGGGGTACATTATCCACACTGTAACGCCTTAGTGATGAGGGTCGTCGTGGCCTGCAATGGCCTGAAAATAATGTTTGTGGATAATGGAAGCTCAGTCAACATCATATTTGGTACTACCTTTGACAAGATGAAGGTGGATCATGAATTAACCCCAATGAACTCCCCCTTATATGGTTTCATAGGAGATAGCATAATTCCAAGGGATAAAATCACTCTGGCAATAGAGTTGGGGGCGGAACCGCTACTTGCGCGCCATTACATGGAGTTTCTCATAGTTGATAACCGATCTACCTACCATGGAGTGCTAGGAAGACTTGCCTTAAAAGAGTTATGGGTGGTCACCTCGATTCATCACTTGTACTTCAAATTCCCAACTGAAAAGGGTATTGCCAAGGTTCGGGGTGATTAGAGAGGAGCTAGGGAATGTTACTCCAATTCCTTAAAAAAAGCAGAACCAAGAACAAATGTCATCTTTGCCGATGTGGAAATGGACGACCTCCCCGAACAAGGGAAAGACGTCCTCATGACTGAAGCCTTTGAAGAAGAAAGCACACCCGAAGCAACACAAGCTCTAGAACAAGGAAAGGCCACAGAACGTGTTGTTTACCCGGAAGAGCTGGACCCTCGTATTATTGACTGTGAGCCCCAAACCACCCCAATGGAGAAAATGAAAATCTTCCCAACTGATCCGGCGAACCTTACGAAATGCTTAAAATTTGGGAGCAATTTACCCTCAGAAATGAAAGCAAAGTTGAAAGACTTCTTGCTCAAAAACTTGGATGTGTTCGCTTGGAGACATGGCAACATGATAGGCATTGATCCCAAGATCTACTACCATCACTTAAACATCAAGGTGACAAAGCTGATAGATAATGGTTTCATCAGAGAATCGGTATATCCAAAATGGGTATCGAACCCATTCTTGGTGAAAAAGCCCAACGGGAAGTGGAGGGTATGTATCGACTTTTCAAATTTGAACCAAGCCAGCCCCAAGGACAGCTTCCCCCTCCCCAGAATAGACCATCTGGTAGACTCAACCATTGGACACCAACTCCTTAGCTTTATGGATGTCTACTCTAGATACAACCAAATTCCCATGTTTCAGCGAGATGAAGAACACACCTCTTTCATCACATACACAGGTCTCTATTGCTACAAGGCAATGCCCTTTGGATTGAAGAATGCTGGGACAACATACCAAAGGCTGGTTAATAAAATGTTCGCTGACCTCATTGGCAAGACTATGGAAATCTATGTGGACGACATGCTGGTGAAGAGTTTGAAGGCGGTGGATCATATCGCATACCTTAATGAGGCATTCCTAATTCTGCGAAGGCATCGAATGAACTCAACCCTTTGAAATGTGTTTTTGGGGTGTCATCCAGCAAGTTCCTGGGGTACATAGTCAACCAATGAGGTATTGAAGCTAACCCTGAAAAGATCAGAGCTCTAATTGAAATGAGATTTCCCCAGAAATCGAGAAAGGTGCAAAGCCTCGCTGGATGGGTCGCAGGTCTCAACCGTTTTATCTCAAAGGCAATAGACAAGTGCCTACCATTCTTTAAAATACTCAAAGGAGGAAACAAATTTCAATGGATGAAAGAATGCGAGCAAGCTCTGCAGGTGTTGAAGAAACACCTTGGACAAGCGCCTCTTCTCTCCAAACCAAAGAACCATGAGGTACTATATCTATATTTATCAGTAACTTCGGAAGCTTTGAGTTCAGTATTGATAAGAGAAGAAGATGGCCACCAGCTGCCAGTATACTATGTCAGCAAGGCACTCCTTGCAGCAAACACTCGATATCTTGACATGGAAAGGTTAGCCCTCGCTTTGATGACAGCTTCAAGAAAGCTTAGGCCCTATTTCCAGGCTCACAGTATCCATGTCTTGACAAACTACCCTCTTAAGCAAGTGCTCCAGAAACCTGATGCTTCGAGAAGATTGCTTGAATTTCGAGGCTGACATCACACGCCCTCCTTCGACGAGGCTGAATGTTAAGGAAGAAGCCACTTGCCCCTTAATTCAGCCAAAGAGATTCAGCCTCAGACTGAAATTACTCATAACGATTCAACTTAGATTCAAATCATTTAATCATGTTCAGCAAGTTATCAAGCTCAGATTCAAATCATTCAAAACTATTTGTACTCGACCCTTCACTGGGGTCCGACTATGTTAAAGCGAGAATGTTGAAGTATGAAATTTTTATTCATTAAAAGCAAAGAATACAATGGAAGGCCCAAAAGCTTTACAAATGATAAAATCTAGCATATTCTTTAGGAGGGAAAGATGTTTGATTCTCAGTAGTAGGGGTAGAAGCCACCTCCTCCGATGGAGCCTCCACCGGTACCACTTCCACGCAATCATCCTCTATAGGAGTCTGAGGCACTTGTTCTTCTATAAACTTTGCCTTTAGCTTTGAAGCATCAAGGTCATGGAATAACTCTTCCACCTTACTAATCACCTCATTGTAAGCGAACTTTCTCCAGTAGGAGCCAAGGCATTAATACTCCTTAGTATGATGGAAATTGTTAACATAATTCCTCACTGCAATGTCACCCGCCTCGACAACATCCAATTCATACATCCTACACTCATTAGCGTACCATTCTACTTGTTTCTCCATGAAATCCTGGGCATTCCTACTGGTAGCTATTTGAATGTTCGCCTTCTCTAAAGCCCTGGAAGTAAGCATTTGATGGTCGTTGGAAGTCTCCAATTTTTTGGTCATAGAGGCCACCTCACATTGTGACTCGAGGACCTCCTGCTTCATGGCCTCGACTTCAGAAAGGACGAAGGCCAGCTTTACCTCGTCTTTAGCTTTCTGAGCCTTCAACTCATCAGCTTCGGCTTTAACCCTCTTCAATTCAACGTCTGTAAACATTTAGCTAGGTGTTCTTCTTCTCCAGAGCCTTGATGGTAAGCCTCTAATGATTGTTGGAAGTCTCCGCCTTTTTGGTCAGCAAAGCCACCTCACATTTTGATTCGTGGACCTCCTGCTTTATGGCCTCGATTTCAGTTAGGGCAGAGGCTAACTTTGCCTTATCTTCAGCTTTATGAGCTTTCAACTTATCAGCTTCGGCTCTGATCCTCTTTAGTTCAGCCTTGGTGACATTCGGTTTTTCATACGAGGCTCTGTTCCTCTGCTGAATGTCGGCCAAAACGTTTTGACATTCCAGGGCTACCCTAAAAGCCATGACACTTGTTGAAAGCCTCGGTGGCACCTTGGACCTCAGCAGGCAGCATCTCTATCACGGTTGAAGGGCCAATTTTCTTTTCTTTGAGGATTCTTCAGCTATCCCCTTGCCCTTATCAATTGTGAACTGATTTTCTTGGGAGACCTCCCTTTCCGCATCCTTCACGAGCGAGTCCTTAACAAGGCATTCTGGCCTTTGCCTGGCCCTTGAGGAAGATCTCCGGGAAGTGGCATTAAGAATTGTGGCCATATCAGGTTTTGGGTACTCCTTCTTGGGTGCCATTTATTCAAATTTTGTAAAATATTTCTTGAATCCAATCACAAATGAAATGGGAATGTTCGAAAATTTGTTGCTAAGAAACTCTCAGAGAACGGCAAAAAAATCGTAGGAAATAAAAGGCCAAAATGACAAGATTCTGGGTTTTATATAAAGAACAAGATGAGTCTCAACCATTGGATTGAAGTCATGATGATCAGAGGCGTCTAAATTTTCGTACAATCTGGGCCATAGAATCCAAACGGTTTCCCTTGTCAACGCCCTAGATTGGCGCATGTATCTCACGAAAGGTATCACCATGTGGATGAATCCTAGGAGTCACGCAACCAAATAATTAACCATCATTCTACATTTAGTTCAATACGGCTGTGCGTGTATTGGAAGTTGGTTTAGTACAACTGTCACCTTGGAAACGCGCGAAACCATCATATCACGTACATATACTAGAAGACACTACTTCCAGTGGCTTACAACCTCGAAAGTCTCGGAAATAAACCAGCCTCTACTTCATAATGACTTACAACATAGGCCAGCCTTGAATAATTAAATCTTCCCCCGCAGCAAGTCTGGATCACTACTCAAATTCCATGCATAGCATGAATATCTATGCATGGACTTGGGGGATTGGGATGTTACATAGCAACCACTTCCAATCTTAGTGAAATGGGACGAGTAGCCTCAGTGCAATTTTGATGCAGGCAAACTGGTCCAATAGCCTCGAAAAGCTAAACGCAAATTCCGTACAGGAAAACCTTCATATCAAAGGAAATTTGTAAATCAACAAGGACCTCAGCCTCGAAAGAAGTGCTACTCCCTATTACAACTTTGGAAAAGTTAGCTGATTAAAAAGTGTGCGACTTTCAAACACTTGCTACCAATGTCTAAGTCATTGTGAGATGAACCTAGAAAGGTCTGACGAAATGAAGGTAACATCTGCACGATCAAAAGGATCGATGTCTATCTTATTTAACACTAGTTATCTCTAAGTCGAACCTCTAGTACTTAAAAGAAAGCTTCACTACATGAATACGTAATCTGTTTGTCAGAAAGGCAGCGAGGTATTACAGATCAGCAGTTATGGATAAGCAGCAGCAAAAGAAAAATAGAAAAATATTGAATTCCACTAATAAAAAATTGATTTACATAAACTGGATCGAAGTCCTTACACTTCAAACATTTACATAAATTGGACCTAAGGGAGTGGGGACTGAGAAGGTTCAAAAGGCACTATGGCCCCAACTTCGGCAGGGTTAGCCTCTTCAACAGCATCTACCATGGCCTCTGCCTCCACAGGGGTCTGAGGTTCCCCATCTTCCTCTTCGTCCTCCAAGAATTTGACCCTCAGGTCGGAAGTCTAAACCCCCTGGTTGTACACCTCCAGCCATTCAATCATCTCATTGTAGGCATACCTTCGCCAGTAGGTGCCAAATCCCCGGTAGTGTTCAGTGAGGTGGAAGTTGGCTAAGAAATTCTGCTCAACATTTTTACTGGCAAGCTCAGCATCACTACGAACAATTTTTACCTCTTCAGTAAGGTTAGTTACCTAGGAGGTCAGTTCCTCCACTTCCCACTTCAGTTCCACATTCTCTTGGTTTGCCTTCTCAAGAGCTTTGACATCAAGTTTTTGGTGGGTATCAGAGGTCTCCACCCGCTTCGTCAAGGTAGCCACTTCACTCTGTGATTCATGTACTTCCTTTTTCAAAGATTCATTTTCTGCCAAAATAGAAGCAAGTTTGACAGAACCTTCAGCCACTTTCTTAAAATCCTCAGCCTCTGCCTTGGCCTTAGCAGCCAATTCTTCAGCTTGCAAAGCTTTGCCCACAAATTCTCTATTTTTCCTTGAAGCATCTTAAAGATAGCCTCGTTTTAATGGCCATGCCGAATGTCCTCGTCGCTTGGGCAACCATGGTGGAGACAACATCCACAACGTCGCTGATTTCAACGAAGTTTTACCATTTTTCAGTCCAGAACGTGTGGAAAGTCGTCGGGCAATTTGAATTTTGGGAGGCAACAGAGCGATGGCTTGAGGTTCAAGCTCAGTGGATTGCTTAGCTAGATGCCCTTTTTCTGAGTTAGTGAGACAACTCGAGCCTTTGTTTTTCTTAGCATGCTCCTACCTCAGTAGTTCTACAACGGCATGGCATTTCTGTCCCCCACTGGCAGCAGCAATAGAGGCCGCCAATAATTTCTCCCCAGCAGGAACCCCTGAGCGACGTGGGAGGATGTCAGAGGAAATACCCACCCCTATAGTGGATACCCGAACCTTTTTCTTAGGCTCCTCAACGATAGTTTTTTTCCCCTTATCCGCTGGACGGGGCCCGCTCTCATTTTGGGGTGCAGCTTCCTTGCTGACCCTCTCAATTTTCTTCTTTATCTGCCTCCCCCAACAGATGTGCCTTTCACCTCCTTCCTGCCAGAGGTTCAAGTGGCAGCCAATATAGATACCATATTAGGGATGAGAAGCTTCCTCTTGTCGAAATTTTCTACAAGAGGCGAGCATCCAAGTCAAAAGTATATAAAATGACATGCAAGCATACAATATATAGGAGATATCGATGCGAATTTCCTACCTCTGGAGGCCATCAAGTTTAAATTTTCATAAAATCGTTGGGAAACGATTAAATTGTCAAAGTGTCGAACTGAAGAGGGCAGATGATATATATCTGATAGGACTTCCAAGTGACTCCTATCAAGCTCGAAATGTTCAACAATTCCTTAAAAAGGACAAATATTGCGTTAGTAAGAAGAATCATGCAATAATTGCAGAAAGAGGTTATGAAATGGCACTCACTGGGTTCGGAGTAGGAGGTTGGAACTTTGACAAAGGGGACAATCTCACCCTTACACTCCTTCCACTTTCCCCGAACCCAGAACCATATTTCTTTCCACCCTTTGATGGATGAGGAAATACCTGTCACTAAAGGGGCATGTACCTCCCATGGGCACATGGAGTACCAACCCCTGGAATCCCCTTTGTCCAATGCCTTAGGCTGGAAAACGGTCTGAAAAACGTAAAGGGGTATATCCTTACCCAAGGAAGTCTGCTTCCAGATAATATAGGACCCAACTAATTTAGCCCAGGCATTCGGAGAGAGTTGGGTAGGAGCCAGTCTATATAACCTAAGGACGGCTTGGAAGAAAAGATGGATGGGAAGACGAAGTCCAGATTTAAGTAAATATTCGCTGATGGCAACGCACCCCTGCCTCGACTGGCAGGGTCGCTCATCTGGAGAAGGGGATAAAAGTTCTATATTATAGGGAATCCTATATTTCTAACTAAGTTCAGCTAGCTTGGTCGGACTAGCATTCGAAGGAATCTTTGCTGCCCCTAGGCTACACCATCATCCCCATTTCCAGACCCTCCCCCAGACGTAGTGGCGCCTTTGCCGGCCTCAATAGGCCTAACAAGGTCGGTAGTAGGTGTAATTTCAATCCCCATCTCACTAGCTAGCCTATGTATCCATGCACTACCCTCAAAAGAAGAAGAAGAAGAAGCCATTAATGAGAAAAGTGAAGTCTCACAGCACTTACAAGATTTCTTAGAAAAGAGGGAGTGGCGAATGTGACAAAAGGAACTTGCTTCAACAAACTTCCAGAAAATTTGGAAGGAACCCCGAAGAACAGATGGAAGCACACAAGAAACTCAAATCTAAAGGATTGTCGAAGATGGTGAAGGCTTAAAAGTATGAATTCATATAAAGGTAGAAAGAAAAGAATTCTTTTTAAAGGCGATTTCCTTTTATAAGCATAAATATTCAAACCTAGCAATTGGATTAAGATCTAAACTATCTAGCCGTACGTCTAGAAACTAAGATCAGAGCCACCCATTGCCCCAGACACTTCGAATTCAAGGGTTCGGATTAAGGCGTTAGATGCACGCGCCTTATCGCATCTGGAATATAAATGGGAAACAAAAGACAGCCATGATTACACATTAAATGCGGCGGTAGTGGCGTGTATTGAGAATTGCACCATCATGATTGCCCTCCCTTGGAAACAGCCAATAACATCAAATCATTGAAGCACCATCTTTAAGGACTCCTCGTATTTTGTAAAAAGGGTTTAAAATAATAATAATGAACTCCTAGTAAATGTCAATCCAAGGTTGTCTTATCAGAAACAGACGCTTCCAACTTCGGATATGAACTTCGGTTACATTACATTACTTACCCCAAACCTTGAGAACAAAACCTCCTACACAAGTAGATTATAACTACAGGCATCAGAAAGGCATAGAGGCTTTCAGCAGGTGGATCACCTTGGATGGTTAGAACCTTTTCCCATCAAAAGATCACTTGGCACCAGGAAGTCCATGCATTACATGAATAATCATGCATCGATTTGGGGGACTATTCTTATCCCCAAAATAAGAGCCTCCAAATCAGCACTCCACGTGAGCTGCCACGTAAGCAATATATCCACATGGGTAGCCACGCACGTCCAGTAGTTAAGTTGACGAAGTGTCGGTTGGAAGGTCTTCAGAGAAGGTTATAAGGTCGAAGTCAACTAAAATTATGGATATCTGAGGCTTTTTCGTAGAGCCGAAGCTCTGTTTGACCGATGTTCCTTCAACCCTAATATCGAAGGCCTACTTGAAACACATCCATGTACATGTAGAGGCTTCCTATGTATAAAGCATTGAAGCTTCCAAAGCCCTACGCAGAGGCTCAATATAGATATCCGAGGCCTTCTACCACCAGAATCTCTTCAACAAAGGCTGACCCTGATCCAGTAGAATCCGATGCTGCCCATCATCGTCGGAGATCCTTTAGAAATGATTGATAAGACATGTAATAAAACTCTGTTCATATGTCAGGCTATATTGTGCAGGTCGACTATCAAATATTAATTGTAATGAGTGGACAGTAATGTGAAGTCTGGGCCTGAGAGATGTAGCCACGTGGATTGGATCCAATGATCACCACATTAGTTAAGATAGTATAAATAGATTCTCTTTGTAAAGAGGAGGGTTGGAACAATCAAGAAAAAAAAGCAAAACACATACCCACGAAAGATTCATAGGGAAACACTTAGCAAATTTTTCAGGAACATTTTCTTTACATATTTGTTGAATACAAATTCAAATATAAAACATTGTGAGTTTCCTACAAATTACTCATTCCATCTAGCCTTTAGGAGAGTCCTTCTAAAAAAGAGTAGAATATTCTTGATTATCTGGGTTTGGTGATCGTTGATAGTACGGTTGTCGTTAAATCTCACCGTCGGAACTTGAACATTATTGTCTCTTGCCGATAAGCGCCTCTCGCGTCCGATCAAAATTTGACTATCGTTACCATCTCGATAGAAACGCGCCAGATCATCGCTTGACGTGGCAAGGGTGGGTCGACCCCAAAAAATGAACTCAATGGAATCCCACCACCCCCTCCACGTAGACATCTTCAGCACACGTAACACTCCGTTAGGAGGCAAATGCCATCGATCTTGAAAAAGGTCCGGTGACCGTTTGCGATTACGGTCAAGTCAACGGCCGGATAAAAGGAGAGAGAGGATTTTGTTAGGTTTTTAGAACATACCTTACAATGAATAAACTTACATATTTATAGAGAAA
>CAIGRL010224996.1:0-11522 GCA_903798325.1 Fraxinus xanthoxyloides
TATATTCTACTAACTTTTTTTCTCATAATATATTTAACTTTCAAGACAAGGGTTAGATTTATTTAACATGTAAACTTTCAATTGTGGTAGCGGTATGTGTTACACTCTCGATAGTTACATAATTGAATACTAGTACACGCAATCAAAGCTTTCACTCAAAAATGTAATAGACTACTTGAAAGAAGTCTAGATGTATGGGATGCAAATGAGATCAAAGTCTAAAACTAGATAATAATGTGTGTGCCCGACCTAAATACTTGACAAGCTTTGTAGAGATTTGTGGAAGACTTCACATAGAGGAAAAATTATTAGAGTATTCTAAAATATATAAGAACATCAAAAGGATATTGTAATGTCCCATTTAAGAATATGTGATAAGTTTGTAATAGTTGAATAAAAGTTCATAGAAACATATCAACAAAAAATAATCTAGAGAAAAAATATGAATCATAAAATAGAATCAATCTTCATCATCCATTTAAAGAAAGTGAAACTATAAAAGGTCAAAGATGCATCATTTGTAATTAACTGAACTAGAAGTAGGTAAGAGCAAAATATAAAGTAAAACTTTTAATATGCCCCCACTAAACCAGTTTTTTTGACTCCGGTCCCTAGTGGTTCAACACAAGTTTCAGATCATCACACAAAATGTTAAATTAAGTCTCCACCTCCGGGAATGCATCCTTGTTCGACAACCACTCAAATTCTTCTTCCTAACATTATTGAAAACACAATGCATATCTTAGTGATAACTTGACTGTGCCGCTAGATTCACTAGGCGACTAAGCTTAGTTTAAAACATCATCCACTACAACAAGTGTTACTTTTTACAGTACATATTTATGGCGTGCATATAAGGTATGCCGTAAAAATAGACTATTTGCAGCATGCTTTAAATGCACGAAATAATAATTCAGTTACTAAAAGTATTTACGGCATACATTGATGGCATGCAGTAAAAAAAGTTGAATTTTACGGCGCACATTGATTGGACGCTGTAAACCCGACGACCCAATTTTTTTTTTATTTATGAAATTCTAATGTCTAGCTAAAAAGTGAAGCCCAAAACCTTTTTGATCCAACTCAATATCGGTAGTCCATTAGGCTTAGGCATAGCCTATTCCTTTTCAATTCAAAACTGTGTGAATTTCTTTCCACTTCATTCCAAATTCTGTCTCCGACATCTACCTCACGCATCCAACTCTCAGTGCCGGTTGCTCCTCTCTTTCTCCCAACCCATACCCATTAGTTCATCACCCATTCCTTCAACCTGAACCAATTGTTGCTCTGCTCGCCTCCGTCCCTGTTCGAGCCCTAGACGACGAGTCCATGACCACTGGCCATTGGGCACCGACGATTCTTCGACAATCAGCAACAGCATAAGAACAAAAAGGTCAGCAGATGAAGCCCTCAACCTTGAACCTAAAGCTTTTGCTTTTATGTAGTATATAAAGAAACTAATGGGGTATTATCATGTGAATTGCTTATAGTATTGTTATGTTAACTGTGAATTGCTTATGGTATTGCCAAGTGAAATTGTGAATTGCACTCATGGAGCATAGTTTATTGCCTCTTCAGATGCAGAATTCACGATATTTAAACTATTTCTCAACTCAGAAACCTGGTGATGAGAATTGAATGTAAAAACATCGATCGATGAAAAAGAAAATAGAATAATTTGATTGACAATTATAATCTGGAAAAATTAAGTGATAAGAAAAATGGAAAATATAGCCAATGTTTGATATACATTAAAATTTCCATTCTCATTACTTCTAATCATTTTCAACTACACATTCTTCTATAAAATAAAATTTTTCATCACATCAATAACTTTTCCTTCTTTTTCAATCACATATTCTCCATCAATCTACTATTTCAAAATACATTATGTTAGGTCTAATGTTGTAATTGACATATTTTGAACAAAATAGTCTTATTTGAATACTTGTAAAAAGTTAAGGACTTGAATGCAATTTTGTATAGTTGAGTTAGGTAGCCTAGGGTTTGAGTTTGGAAACAAGGAAAAAGTGGCTTCGTAACTTCTCTAGCTTCACGTCTGGCCACCATTCAAGTGACAGAAACAGAACTATTGTCCCCCGCTTATCGCCCATGCGTCGCTTGAGCAACGACCTTGGCTCGAGCGATAACTCTCTAACTCGAGCGACATATTTATGTGGCTAAATATAGTTCACGATTTTGAAGAGTTTTACACAACCCATACTACTCATACACCTCCAACTATAAATACATATGCTCTTGCACGAAAATTGAAGGTTGCTTTATTGTGCTTCAATTGACAAACACTTTTATAGCAATATTAGAGAGATCCAAGAGGTAATTCATTATTGATTCATCAACATCATTCTTGTGATCTAGAAATTGAGTTTTGGGAAAACATCAAGGTTCGTTAATTCAAAACACCTGGCTTCCTTAACATTTTAAGGAAAGGATTCAAGCGCAGTGAGAAGAACATAAATATGTGATTCCTGGGTATCCACTTGGAAGAAACATGTGTAGAAGATCGTGAGACTGAGGCAGCATAACTTGGGAAAAGATTGCGAGTCTATAAGTACAGCAGAACTTGGAAACTACATGAGGTAGATCAAGAGGTCTAGTAAGATAATTGGGCAGTATCTATGGTAGCAGATCGCAAGGCTGAAATGAGTTACAGATCTCGAAATTGTAGGGTTTACAACACCTACATTGTCTATAGTGGAGGTAACTGGCTTGGTCTCGGAGTTTTAACTCGGTTAGGATTCTCTGTCATCATACCGTGTGTTCTTTATTACTTTCCAAATATTACAACTGTGGTATTCAAACTTGGGAAATTGACTTGTTTGATTAACCATTTAGAAATAATTAAGTGACTTGTTACTTTTGATTAATTAATTCCACACGTGGGGTCAAGATTAAAAACGGATAATTAATTAGCGTTCAGTAAATTACTAGCAGTTAATTTGGTAATATGTAACTTTCAAGTGATATCAGAGCCCAGATTCGTTCCTTGACCCATATTATCTAGATGAGTAGTTCATTATCTGTTTTGCCCTATTTTGATGGCAGTAATTATACCTACTGGAAGGTTAGATAGAGAGCCTTTTTGAAATATATGGATGAACTTATATGGTTGAGTGTTGTGAATGGTTAGGCTACACCTAGTTCTACTCTTAATAATGAAGTTATCCCCATTCCCATTATTAGTTGGACTAGAACAAATTTAGATTAGTGTAACTGGAATAGCCAAGCCTTACATACTGTATTTATTTAGGTAGTGTCTATGTGTTAGGTAGTCAAAGAGGTTTGTGGTATTCTACAGACCACACATAAGGGAACTCAGGCTGTTAAAAATTTTAAGTTGCAGATGTTAACCACTAGGTTTGAAGAGATTAAGATGAAAGAGAATGAAACTTTTGATGAGTTTTATACGTTCTTAAACGACATAGTGATTCTAGTTTCAACCTACGTAAGAGAATCCTGGAGCCTAAAGTTGTTAGAAAAATCTTTAGATCCTTACCTGAGCGTTTTTAGGCCAAAAATCACGGCGATTGAAGAAAGTAAAGACATAGATTCCATTAAGATAGAAGAGTTAGTTAGATCCTTCCAAATGTATGAGTTGACCTTAGATAAACTTGTTAAAAATAAATCTCTAGCATTGAAATCTGTGAGAAACACCTGGACCGAATCTTCTGATCCACCGGATGATGAGGAGTTAGCTTACCTGAATAAAAAATTTCGAAAAATATTTAGGAAGAAAAATAACCCTCAAGAGAGACACAAAGGTGACCCGAGTGAATCTAGGAGAAAATCTAAATCAGTGAGGTGCCATAATTGTCGAAGTTTCGGCCATGTGAAGAAAGAGTGTCCTAACAGTAGGAGAAGTGAGGAGAAGGCTATGAATGCTACTCTTACTGATGATGAGTTAGCTTGGAGATTCTAAGTGCGAGATTCGCTTGTAAAGATAATGAGAATAATATAGCTTTCGTTGTGAGGGTTAAGGAAGGATCTTACCAGGGGAGTGAAAGAAAAGAGAACTTAGATAATGATGAGGATTCTGATGAAGAGTCTTGAGTGAGGAAGATATCCAAGAGGCTTATGTAAGATGTATGAGGAGAGTCTTAAGATTCTTACTAAAAATAAAGTCTTGAGTACGAAGAATAAGGAACTTGAATTGGAAAATGAGAAGTTAGTACCCCACATTAAGGAATCTACTTTGATCCTAAGTCAAGTGAAATCATGAATGAAACTTTAGATATTCAGGTTAAGAACCTCACTAGTGAGTTTGAGAAGTTTTCTAGGAAAGTCAGCGAGTTGACCACTGAGAAAGAAACCTTAGAAATCTAGGTTAAGAACCTTTTGAGCAATCTAGAATATTCTAAATCTCAACTGCTTGCATTCTCTAGTGGTTCTGAAAGATTAGATAACATGTTAGGAATGGGCAAACCGGTTGGAAATAAGGGAGGTCTAGGTTTTAAGGAGAACAGTGCTGGTACGACCAAGACCATATTTGTCCCTACCATTTACCAGCCCAAACATGTGCCTAACCCCGATCTTAAGGATAAGGGATTTGTTATATAGAGGCCTACTAAATAGCGTAGGACCTGTTGACATAGGAATAGATGTCAGTGTCAACATAACACTGGTCCTAGGTTTATCTCAACCTGCTTTCACCGTGGTGAGTTAGGACATATACGTCCTAGAGTCATCAATTTCTGAATAGACTAAGACTCAAGAGCTTTAATAGAAATACAAATCAGGAGTGATTTAATTTATTTTCTTGATTTTATTTGTATGGTTTTGTCACAAAATGCCAAAGGGGGAGACTGTTATATCCAATATTGTAATTGTCATATTTGTGAACAAAATAGTCTTAATTGAATACTTATAAAAATTCATGGATTTGTATGCAATTTTGTATAGTTGAGTTAGGTAGCCTAGGGTTTGAGTTTGAGTTTGAGTTTGGAAACAAGGAAAAAAAGGCGTCAGAATTTCACTAATTTCACGCCCGACCACCGTTCAAGCAACAGACTTTGACTCAAGCGACAGCTCTCTCACTCGAGCAACATATTTATGCGACTAAACCTAGTTCACGATTTTGGAGAGTTTTATACGATCTATACTACTCATACACCTCCAACTATAAATACAAATGTTCTTGCACAAAAATTAAAGGTTTGCTTCATTATGCTTCAATTGACAAACATTTTTATATCATTATTAGAGAGATCCGAGGCAATTCATTTATTGATTCATCAACATTACTCTTGTGATCCAGTAACCAAGTTTTGGGAAAACATCAAGGTTCGTTAATCTAAAACTCATGGCTCCCTTAGCACTTTAAGGAAGGGATTCAAGCACAGTAAGAAGAACATGAATAGGTGATTCCTGAATATCCACTTTGAAGAGACGTGTGTAGAAGATCGGGAGACTGAGACGGCATATCTTGAGAGAAGATTGTGAGTTTGTAAGTACAGCAGAACTTGGAAGTTACAATAGGTAGATCGGGAGGTCTAGTGGGATAACTAGACAATATCTACGGTAGTAGATCGCAAGGCTAGAATGAGCTACAAATCTCGGAATTGCAGGGTTTACAACACCTAGGGGAACTAGTTTGGAATTGAACCGTAACCCACATTGTCTATAGTGGAGGTAACTTGCTTGGTCCCGAAGTTTTTACCCAGTTGGGTTTCTTCGTCATCATACCGTATGTTCTTTATTGCTTTCCAAATATTACAATTGCGGTATTCAAACTTGGAAAATTGACTTGTTTGATTAATCATTTAGAAATAATTAAAAGTGACTTCTTGCTTTTGATTAATTAATTCCATACGTAGGGTTAAAATTAAAAACGGATAATTAATAATCAATCGGTAACTTAGTAGCAGTTAATTTGGTAATCCGAAACTCTCAACATCGAAAAAAAAAAGCAATAAAGATTAAGAAGCCAAAATCAAAAGATTATAGTTGATCTTCAAGACTCAAGATCCAGTAATAAAAAATCATTTATAATGAATCAAGGCATGTTTCGCATTTAATATTTTTCTTAATGATTTCACATGTATAATCTTGACGATAAAGTAATAAGATTTTTGAAGTTCTTGAAATTTAAAGTTTCGGAAAATTCTAACGATCTATGTTCATCACAACTTTCCAAAACAATTCTATGAGTGATTTATGTTTTATGTTCGTCACAATGTTCATCTAAATGTTTGTCTTGTCATTTTGAGTTTTAGACTAATTTAGGTATGTCCTGTCAAACCTAGCATAAATATTGGCCTAGTCATTTAAGGTTGTAGATTAAGATGGGTATAAGAGGGTGTTTGGTAGAGATTAAAATCGGATTTAAATTGAAAAATTAGTCGTTATTGTTGACTTTTATTAGACGGGTGGGACCCAATAACGACTATATTTTCAATTTTAATTGAATTTTAAGATATACCAAATAGGCCCTAAATGTGTAGTGTAACATATAGATTTCTAATTAATCATTTATGCTAAATTGTACAATAATTTGAAATTCAAAACTTTACTCAAATGCTAATTGAACTTTTAACCTAACTGCAATTGAGTCATTAAACTTCAATTTAAAGCAATCAAACCTCTAAATTTTAATTGAAAAGCAATTAGACCACTGCTCATGGATTCCGTTAACCTGCCAATCGGAAATAGCTGAAGTGCTCGTTAAAAGTAAAGAAATGCTAACGTTTTCATCTCAGTCAGCATATTGATAACTCTATGAAGTTTTACTCCAGTTACAATTAGACCACTAAACTTTCACATTAGTTGCAATCACATCAATAAACTTTATGGAGAAATCGAATCATAAATTACGCAATTCCACCCCCAACAACAATGATAAAATTTCTTACAATATAAACAAATTTTTTTAGCCTACACTAACAAGAGAAAATTAATGGATTTCAAAACTCAAAATAATAGCGTTTAAAATTTAATCAGAAGTAAATAACTCCTTTTGAAATTAAAAAAAAAGAAGCAATTAATCCAATATTAAAAGAAAAAACGGCATAGATACCAACTAAAATATAAAGTTCAGCAAAACAAGAAAAACCCAACTAAGTTTATTCAGAAAACCAAAATCTAAAAAAAACAAATATGATGTAGTAAACAAGACTCATAAAGCAACTTGAGAAATCTATTTGACATAGACACATGCCAAAAATTAATAATAACAATAATAAATAAATAAACTTGATATGATTTGTTGACCCCAAAAAATGGTCCGATGATGTGGTTAACAAATAAGTGGAAACAAGTATCCATGTAATCTTAGATCCCAATACGTTTATGACTCAAATCATATGTTTCTCAAATGAATCAATGAAGTGAATGATCCAAAATATTTAATAAGTTGTTATAATTATTTGGTGCATAAAAAAAGGGTCGCCTATCGAGTGTAGTAGGAAGAATCAAGGTTTACCTAGAATGTGTAAACTTGCATTAGCCTCCTCCAATACCAAGTGTGGGTTTTTAAACCCAATGTAAGGTGAATGAGATCCGTTGGATGATAAGGCACGTGATTCAACTAGATCCATTGGCTCCTATTGATATCAATCAATCAAGCCATTTAATGATGAGATCCCTATATCTTTACCTCTAGACTAAAGATTTGACCATGTAAGTATGCAGAGGCGGCATTTGCAGTGTGTTGTCTTGTCAATCACTTCATAGGATCTACTGTAGGTTGGTTGTTTGCATCGCCATGTATGGTTCGTATTGAGGGCATCTGCCGAAGGGGATCGGTCAACCTGCTTTTAGGCTGAGTTCTCCTTAGCATGCATAGAATTGAGTTGCTCACACTGATGCGCCACATGCGAGCTTGTCCATTTGCCACGTGGAGTATTTATTTTACAATTATTTATATGAGTAACATTAGTCCCCGAAGTCCAGGTATGATTATTTATATAATACATGAACTTTTAAAGGTCAAAAAGTAACGGGAGCGGTGTTTTCCTTCGCCTGCTGGAGTCGATGGCAGGGTTTCCCTGGAATGGGCAAGGTTGTTAGGAGGACAATTTCCTCTAGATCTGTCGAGATGTGGAGACAAAACCTTTCCGTATGTGGACGAACATATAGAGGCGAGGTCTTTAGTGAACCGAGCATTAATAACGCTTAAGCGACCTAAGCGTGTGACTTGACCTCTTAATGTGAGACAAGACAATTTGAATGAGTTACCGACCCCTTACTTGCAATTAGGGCTCCCTTGTCGACCCGTATTGATGACTTGGCAAGTGCTAGTTCCCAATGAACGACAGTTGGATATTCTAGTCATTTTCCAAGGTTCGAGCGACGCGCGCATTTAATGTGCAATGATGACAATATTGCACTCCCACTAGGCGTACGCAAACTTGAAACGCGTGCATGGCACAGCCTCATCTAAGCACTTGATTTAAATCTTAATAAGCATTTTTTAGTTTCAACGTAGATGATGAGGTTACAGGTGGAAGGCTCAAATTAAATCAGGGGAATATCCAACGATGAGGGTTCATTAGGTAAACCTATATAAAAGGTTGGGAATCCACTTTTTCATCTTTTTTCCACATTTTGAAAGTTTAAAATATTAAGTGTAGGAATTCTCTCTTCCGAGCTTAATACTTTCTTGCTGCGCAGGCGATTGACCGTTTTCTTCAACTTCAAGACTCTTCGGGACTCGGGTTTTTAGTGTTTACGTAAGTATTTTCCCTTATTGAGCCGTTTCTTTCTTTTCTCTTACTCTAATGGCCTCTAAATCATAGAGAAGTACGGAAAAGGGGTTCTTCTGGGATAGATATGGCCCTGATCTGTGCTGAGACGAGTATTCCTTCCGGTGATCCCTACTGAGCGGATCATGGAGGCAATGTAGGCCTCTCACACAGCGCATGGATGATGCAAGAGGGCCACATTGATTATAATGTGAGATGAGGGGCCTCCCCATGGCAAACAGATATTAAGGAAAGTGAGCTTGAGGGTTTCAGGGAGAGGTTTAGGATCCCAAATAATATCGAGTTGTTAGTGCCGATCCAGGATGAAAGAGCCTGCTTTCCTAGAGAGGGTTGTGTGGTGGTGAGCAATGTGATCCTGAGAGGGGGTATGGGGCTGTCATTACACCCTTTCTTTAGATTTATCCTTAGCCAGTACAATATAGCCCCCACCTAATTAATGTCAAACGCATGGAGCCAACTGGCATGGGCCTTACTTCTCTGGAAGGAGGTCACTCTTGGTGAGAATATGCCCCCACTTGTTTTTCAAATCATTTTCCAACCCCAAGCCACTAGTGGGGGAGCGATTGTAAGGGACGGTACTATATAAATCCCTGGGGCCCATATTCTCCTTTCATCTGGGGGACCCCAACCTCCATCTTCTTGGTTTTGGGTTAGGGGTCACTGGCAAATAGTGGACGCGGATGTGGTCCCAAAGATCACCATGCCGACCCAGTACCATGAGTACAGTGAGTCGAGCCTTCTTTCATATTGCAAGCTCTATCCTGTATTTGTTTCCTTATCGATGGTTTAATGCGAGTTCTATGCAGCTGCAGTTAACCTGTTCGAGCTTGAGCCTTCAGAGTGGGCCATCGTCTGAGCTATTTACGAGCTTCCTACAGGGAAAAGGTTCTTCAGAAACGTTATTGCCAAGAGGAACCTATTCGTCACACATTTACTGATGGCGACGAAGGATGAATTTTTACATTTGACCTCTTACTTTGACCAATTTTATGCTGCTTTCTTAGTCCCACCTTCTGTTTTTTGGGGAAATATGATAAAAAAGAACATGTGAAGCCTAACTTGCTCCAATTGAGGAGCCTGGGCGATGACTATAAGAAAAAACCATAGAGTGGCGACTCGGCCACTTATAAGAATCAACAGGACGAGCTGTCTCGTTTGTCTAAGGCAAACCAACCACCTCCTCTGGTAAAGGCAGGGGATAAGGAAAAATGAAAAGAAGAGGAGGAAGGGGAAACTTCTTTAGATAGATAGACCCTCAAAGAAGAAATTGGTTCTCTCCAAGAACACGAGGCCACCGCTTCTTCCTAAGCGCGGACTAGCCTCGGCGAGTCTTTAAGTCATACCATCGTGGCTAAGCCTATCTCTTCAATAAAAATTGTTGATATGGATGACACCGTCGAAGAAGAGGTAGGCCTAATAAAAAGGAGGAAGGGAAAAGGCCCTGAAGTGAACCTCGAAAGGGAAAGCCCATAATTTTCTTGGAGAGAGGTCGGATGAGATTTCATCGACGGTGCTGGAGATGTTTCCCGTCGAGGCTCAGGGGATTGCGAGGACTCAACATAAGTATTGGACTGAAAGATATGCCTCGTACGCATAAACATGTGACGTGGTTGACTTGATGGAGGCCGAGCTAGCTCTGCAGGCTCATTCTCAGGGCTTTTTTCTCAATACCCAGATGGAAATGAAACGGCTGCAAAGGCTTAACAAGGATTATCTTCAGAGGGCCTAGGATGTAGAGTTTGCCTAATTAAGGCCAATGCTGAAACTTCCTCTGCCACTAAGGCCGTCGAAGCCTCCAAACTGAAGCTAGCAGAAGCTGAGTCGAAGGTAGAGGCGCTTTCTAAGGATAATGAAAAACTGAAGAATGAAGTCCACCTCTGCAAAGCTAGTGGAGAACTCATACAATTAATAGAAGATCGCTTCATCGGCCTTGGAAGTAGCTAACAAGGATAGAGAAAAGCTGAGTTATAAAGTTGAGGGACTAGCTACCGAGGTTGCAGATCTAAGGCAACAGTTAAGTGGGGCAGGAAAGGCAACGGTGAATGAATACATTGCCGGCTTTCAAAGTGTTCTCGACGCTATTGGAGCTTCACCCCATTTGGACTTGGCCTTGCTGAAAGAATAATTCATAGCTGTCGAGCCGTCAACCCCGACCACAGAAGTTGGAGATCCAGTTGAGATGGTAGACGCTCCTGATTAGCCTCAGCAAAAAGCTGCTTCATAGGCTAGATGTTTATTTACAACTATGTAATGACTCTCTTCCCTTTTTTTGTAATGCATCCAGATCAATTTTAATGAATTTTCGTTTTCTGCCTCCAATGGGTCTTATGTGTTTGTTGCAAATGGTTTCTAAGCAATCTACCACAAACTAACCAATTATTGTAGACGATAGCTAACAGACTAGTTTAGCTAACTTGTAAAGCGTTTATGTAATCACCATAACCAACCTTTTCAGGATGATAATTAATGGGCTCGTTATTTTAGTGAACCATCCAACATAGGCTCACCACAGTTAACCTATGAACTCGTCATTGTTGACCTATAGTTGATTTCATCCTTAATGTTTTGGTCATAACAAACAAGATTAATATTGTTTCTAACAATTGATTTTGGGTGGTGATACTTCAATGTTAAAATTAATCAAGCATTGTCAAAACTCTACACATTATAAATCGTGCTCATGACGAAGATCAAAATTGAAGTCAAGCATTAAAGTCAAATGTCAAGAAAGACAAAGATCCAAAGTTTAAGAGCCAAACACGAAAGAAATTTCGAAGTAAGATAAAAAACTAGACTTTCGAG
>CAIGRL010225025.1:0-14221 GCA_903798325.1 Fraxinus xanthoxyloides
AACATTACTTTATCGAGGTTTAATCGTATCATTATTAAAAATGCAGTTACAAATTTAAGAAAAATAAATCTTAAATCGGCCCAAGACCCATAACCCCAATGTAAAAAAATGACACAAAAACACAATTCAAAACCGGCCCAGGAAAACCCATAACCCCAGTAATCAAACAGCCATGAAAGGCCCATGTACAAAATTAGGGTTTCTAATTATCCTCTGCCTCGTCCCATATATAAATCACAGCACTCTCATATTGCCGCCCGCTACGCCTCTAAAACCCAGAACCCTATCAACGGCGAAGTGAGAGAGACTGAGAGAATAAGGACCCATCGGAAATGGTGACTTACAAGGTCTGTTCCTACTTATTATATGCTCACGTGTTGTATAATTCTTCACGCGATTGAAGAAATTGACTTTTTAAGTGTTGATAAATGGGGTTGATTGGTATTGTGTTTGTTATATTGTGCGCAGTTCCATCAGTATCAAGTGGTGGGGAGAGCTCTGCCGACGGAAACGGATGAGCACCCCAAGATCTACCGAATGAAGCTATGGGCTACGAATGAGGTTCGTGCCAAGTCCAAGTTTTGGTACGATCTCTGCCCTCTGCTTCACATTCATATGCACATGTTTTTGATTTGTTTAATTTTATTTTCGGGCTTGTGATGTCAGACATTTCATTTTTCTGGGTTATTTTTGTTGATGAAGGTATTTTCTGAGAAAGCTTAAGAAAGTGAAGAAGAGCAATGGCCAGATGCTCGCTATCAACGAGGTATGTAAATTGCAACACCTAACTCTATTTTGATGGTCTACCTTTATTAATCTAAGGCAATACATTTTAAGTCCAGGATGTAGATTTAGCTAATTTGAATTATTCTTTGGTTGGTTGTCTTGTCGGTATCACCTTTTGCTTTGCAGAACTCTAAATATGAAACTCTTATCTTGAAAACATTTTTGAGGATGTATGTTTGAAAATTGGTTGGTGCTTTCACTTCTGATTTCTCTGCCCAATGTAATGTTATAACTGATTGAATATGCACTCAAAAGTAATTTTATCGATCGATCAAATGTATTGAATGTTTAGATACTTTTAGAATGTTCTGGGATAGTGGGAAATAGTTGCTGTAATTTGTCTATTGTCTGTCATCCACCTGAATGACAACTGATATATTTTGAACCATAGTACACTTGCCTGGAAATTCATTTTATTATAATTTTTTGAAATGTAGACCTGTGTGTAGGTTGCTCCAGTGATTTTGGTATCACAACTTCAAGGGACATTTACCTTTAGGTGGGGTAGGAACCAAAACTTTTGATCTATTCAAGTGAATGGCAGTATTATGATAAGGAATTTGTTTAAGGACCAAGCTGTAAAGAAAATGAAATAATCTCAAATTCCCCTTGACTTCTCCCATCTCGTTAATTCTTCTATCTCCCTACCACCCATCCATCTGCTTTGCCTCCCTATCTTTCACATGTTTTTACATACCCATTTCAGATCCTTTCTCCTTTCCATGTAGAATCCCAGCCCATCTTTCCTGTGCCCCCCTGTTTGACCACATTTAGGAGGGTAATTTTTTATAGGGAAGGGAGAAAGGAGTAGACCTAAGCAGTTAAATGGGAGGAAGGCTCAGTCGGGGGTGGAGATGGGGTAGTAGCAAAAAGAAAAAGTTGTCAAGGGAGGTATTTTTCTAGTAAGGTTGTATTGATATCCCAATTCAAACAGCCTTCTAATCCCATAAGATTGGTGAGTGTACATTTTAACCCGACCATTGTCAGAAGGCACCTGTGAAACTCGCCAATGAGTTTGCATATCTGTTTCATGCATGTTGCTGCAACCGCCTCTTCAGTCATTGTTGTAATAAGCTGTGTTAGAAGTGATTGCAAATAGTGAATAGATATTGGCTTTAATTTTTTACTCGGGTTAGCTTTGCAATCTTTATTACATGCTTTCTCCTTTTTTTTCTCTTTATTATTCAAAAATCTAGTGTTCTGTTTCAATACAAATATTGAGTCCTATCATTTCAATGCTACTGCATAGTATCGAGGTTTAGTGTCTGTTTACACTTTTTCTAACATCTTATGGCCTGACCCTCTACTTCCTAAGAATTATCTGATTTATTATTTTTCTGTTCATAGATTTTCGAGAAAAACCCCACTACCATCAAGAACTATGGCATATGGCTCCGTTACCAGAGTAGAACTGGTTATCACAACATGTACAAAGAGTACCGTGATACCACCTTGAACGGTGCTGTTGAACAAATGTATACCGAGATGGCTTCTCGTCATAGAGTTCGCCACCATTGCATTCAAATTATCAAGACAGCCACAATTCCTGCAAAGCTTTGCAAGAGGGAGAGCACCAAGCAGTTCCATAATTCAAAGATCAAGTTCCCCTTGGTGTTCAGGAAAGTGAGGCCACCAACCAGGAAGCTCAAAACTACATACAAGGCTACTAGACCTAACTTGTTTATGTAAACATGTTGGTCATTTCCTGGAGGGAAGAATTTCCTATTTTCTGCAATTTTGTTGCTTTAATTTTGAGAGAAAAGAAAGTCCTCCTCGCGCTCTTAATGGATATTTTCATTTTGATTATGAGACTTGTCACTTTAGACGGTTATCAAAATATTGTTTGTCAACATTTTAGCCTATGGACTGCTTTCTAGTTTATTTGGTCGTTCCTTCTATGTCTGGTATATCTATCATCCATGGGGATCTTTTTTTCTCTACATTTTGAGACATCAGATTCTTCGACTTCGCTGTATTGCTGGTTCCATGCGTATCTAGTAATCAATGTCTATGGCCTGCTTTTCTTGTTCATTTTTTGCTAGCATCCCAACTTAAGAGGGAGCCCATTCTTTCTCCTTTGATGATTTTCTCTAATTTGCTTATTAATTCTGTTTTCCTTTTCAGCACATAATTTACTTGTGCGTCAGGTCATGCCTTACCTGTATTTTTCTTGCTTCAAGCCTGCGTGGGATGCATCTTGGGTTGTAAGGATCTAGTTTGCTTGCTTGCGACTTACATTGTTTATACATATTTTGACACTCAATATTCTTGCTCCTTTTCGTCTTTATTAGGGCTGGGCCCATAAATCTGAAACCGTGGATCCAACACCCGACCTGATCGGGTCGGGTAAGTTTGATTTTGATTTTGATCGGGTCAGGTAATTTTGATTTTAAAATGAGTTGGATTGGGTCGGTTTATGGTTTAAACATTTTCAAACCCCGCAACCCGTTATCTTTGACCCTATTTCCAAACTATAAAGTTCTCCTAGCTTCAAGACCAAGCCTCCCTCTACAACGATTCTTCTTGACACTGATGAGAAATCAATGGCTGCTCTTGGACATCAACTTAAGTGAGCTCGAGAAGAATACTACCGCTAGGAAAGGAATAGTGATTTAAAGTACATGTTGAAAAAGAACCTGCTGAAAAAGAACTCATGTTCACTATTCCACCGATCTCTCTCTCCCTCGTGTGCTTGCTGTAAATAGTTGGCTGCCATTGGGTTCACCGGAAGGCTTAGTTCACTACAAGGAAGATACCCAAAATCTTCTTTTGGGGTATGCTTTTCAAACCCAACTCAAAACTACTTCTCAAAGCCCCTTGTGCACATTCCATGCCCCGTAACCAAAAACCCACGTGCAAATAAGCAAAAGAATTAACAAAATTAAAGAAAGAAAGGCAAAATTGGGTTAATAATGAAGGAAGTACCAGCAGAGAAGGTGAAGAGGGAAGCAAATTAGGATGAGAAGAGTGGGAAAAAGGGTTGAATGAGAAGAGAAGTGGGTGGTGATGTGTTGTGTAAAGCATGGAATTAGATGGGTCCAAAGGAGAAGGGTAGAGGCGGGGTAAGAGCAGTGAACCAATAAAGCACATAAAAACTGGAAGAATTCTGTTTCTCTTTTCTTCTTCTTCCATTTGGGTCTGCATATTATATCAATGAAAATGTCTTATTGGAATAGCAAAAGACCCGACGACCTGATCCAACCTGATCTGAACCGGGTCGGGTCGTGAAAGAGTCCAAAACCGAGTATGTTGGGTTGGGGTCGGTTTTGGGCCAAACTCGACAAGATCCGACCCATTGCCCACCCCTAGTCTTTAGGTTCTACTCCAAGAACTGTGTGCATTTAGCACTTGTGTGGAAGGTTTTTAAATTATAACAGCATTTGGATAAGCTATTTTAGTTACACGTTTTGTAGGATTTACAAGTATTTATCCACTTATCCATTAATTATTTAATTCTATATATTTATAATTTAACTGATTATAATTTATTTACCAACGAGCGTTTTTAGTTCGTAAAAATGATTTCATAACCTAGTCGTATTGTCTCTAGCCAAAGGACAAAAAGTGAATTATTTCATTTCATCCACATAATTAATTCTTTTTCTGTTTAAAGATAAGCCATTTCTTGACACGAGAAAGGCCATTTTTCTGTGATGATTAAGGTAATGCATCGAGTGGCAGGATTTGATTTTAAGTGTTGAATTTGGTGAATACATGAGAGAATTTAGAGGAAATTTGAAAAATAACAAAAAGAAAGCAGCAGTGGTTTGACTATAGACTCATTATAAACTTTTTTAGGGATGACAAAAAAATTCGTTCAACCCAATACCCGTGGAACATCGTACCGAATGGGACGAGAGTTATCCGTCTAACCGAGTAAACGAGGTGGGGACGGAGTAAGGATTATTACCCCAAAGCGGGTACGGGACTGGTACGGAAAACATAATCCCCGCCCCGTTTAAAATTAATTTCAAATTTAAGTTTCTTATTGAAAAAAAATAATAAATTTATCATCATTTTAAAAAAGAACATAAGCTACTTTTAACAAATTAGTAAAAAAGTAATAATATTTACTAATTAAACACATAAAAAAATAAAAGTAAAAATTAAAATAAATAAAAAATAAAAAGAAAAAATAATGGGGCAAGGGACTTGCCCACCCCGTCTTGGTCCCGTCTTGCTTTGATCGGGTATGGAGATAGAGTAAGATAACTGCGAATGACTGACCCGTCCCATACCCGCCATGTTGCCATCCCTGAACTTTTCCATTTTTTTTTGTTTAAATATAGGACTTTATATCAGATTAATCAGTGTTTCTACTTTCATTAGTACTTTCGTTAGTGAGTTTTCTCAATTGTGTCGTAAATCTAACGATGAAGTAAATAGAATGACAAAATACGTTTTATGTAGCCAATCTCGAATGTATTGAAAACAAGATTTAGATTTTAGTTGTTGCATTTATCCTTTTTCATGCAATGTGCATTTAATTATGCTTCTTCACACACTCTTCATAATTGTAACACACAAGTGACAAGCAAGCATGTCTGAGAGGTGTATGGATTGACTAACAAATTCTCATACAAGCTTCTCATTTTATAAATTACTAAAGGGATTTCATTTTATTAAAATGTATATACACTATTCAATTCTTTTAGTTGAAGAAAAAAAAAGAAAAGATTTCACCCATTATTTTACATTTTCACCTACTTTTGCCCATATAGGAAATGATGAGAGGTCAGCGCTCACACTCACATGATAGTAGTCATTACTTAGCTAATATTTAATACAGATTTTTATTCAAAAAAGATAAATAGAAATGGTAATTAAGATAATCAAAGTGGCTTTTGTCTATAATTAGCACATTGATTAAAAATAGAAAGTATAAAGCAATGAATATCAGTAAGTAGACAATCTTCAAAAAGGCCAAAGAGAGAAAGTAAAGGAAAGAGGATCACTGCATGCTTAGATACAAAAAACAACCCTTTGGTTTTTCAACTTCTCTTCCAATAAGAACAGCCTTACATATCCATTAATCAATTAGAAGTTTTTGTTCAGAATTTTGTGTTGACGTTGAAGATTTTCCTGGAGAGTAAATACTGAATGATGCATATAATTCGAAAGATCGTCTCTTTGAGTATTTATTTTATTGTTGTGCTGCTGTTTCTTGTACATTTTTCTGAATGCTCATCTGATGAACAGAAGAAATCTGGCAGTCTTCACAATAGCAGTAAACATGTAAGATAATTTCACTTTTTTATACATGTTTAGGATAATTGATTCAGAAGTTCATAACAACTTGTGCAGGTGAATTCTCAAAAGACATTGGATATTACACTCCATGGAATTCTTTTATGGGCTTCTATGGGATTCTTAATGCCTCTTGGAGTACTAACAATAAGAATGTCCAGTACAGATGAACGCCACTGGACGAGGCGAAAAATCTTGTTCTATGTTCATGCAATTTTGCAGGTAGATCATCATTCTTGTTTTGTGTTCTGAAATCAGCAGATTACAGAACAAATAAAAAGGAAAAGGAAAAAAAATAAATGTAAAACATAATTATTTAGATGTTATGATTGAACATTTGTTCTTCTTATTCTGCTGCATAATCATGATGATGCACTTTCATAATGGTGTGGGAATTAAAGTTCAAAAATGAACAAAACAGAGCCCACAGTTAGGTGGGAGCACAACAAAGCCGTTTGAACATGATTACTATGAAGTTATGGGAAAAAAAGTGAAGGGACTTAACTTTATTATTCTTAGTTTCCATCAGATGGTCCCCAGATTTAATGTTTATTTCGAACTTCAGTATCAAAGATCTTTTAGACCCACGTATTCCTTCGACCGGATTTTATTCTTTTCTTTTGTTTGTAATTTTAAGGTGCTATCAGTGCTACTTGCTACAGTTGGAGCAGTTTTTTCAGTATCAAAACTTGAAAATGCTTTTAACAACAGTCATCAAAGAATAGGATTAGCACTTTATGGTGCCATTTATGTTCAAGTTTTGACAGGATTCAGAAGACCTAAGAGGTATATATTTCTATCTTACAGGTCCTAATAGATTGATCCGAAAAATGCTAGCACGGCCCTTTTTACACCCCTAGATGAAATCGTACTTGAAATTCGAATCTTAGGCTTTTTTTTTTTCCTGTGCAGGGGAACAAGAAGTAGAAGTTTATGGTACTTCTTGCATTGGATACTTGGAACAACAATATGTTTGGTTGGAATTATAAATGTGTACACAGGATTACAGGCATACCACAAGAGAACATCAAAGGGTACAAGCCTTTGGAGCATAATTTTCACAGCTCAAGTTTCTTTTATGGCAATTTTTTACCTTTTTCAAGATAAATGGGACTACTTGAAAAGGCAAGGGATGATACCAGTGGATGCTCCTTCACAACCTGTGAATGACACTCAAAAGGATAACTTAAATGAGGCATGTAGAAAAAGCAATGCTCTTGGAACTCACTTTTCAAGGAGCAATGCGCTCAATAAATTGTTTCAATTAACATGAATGGATTGCTATTTTTTTTTCTCTTAATACTTCACCTTTTTGACGTAAGTCGTGACTTCGATTTTGCTCTCTTCAAAGTATTGAAGTGTTAAATGGAATGAAATAGCAGATAAAGATTTATATAGGGAATTTCATAGTTACTAAGATTTTAAATTAATTCTTGTTATTTACCCAGTTGATAGTCCGATCTTCATATACTTAATATTAAATTGACTATATTTCAACTGTTACAATTTAATCCAATTTGGTTTATATTAGTGTAAAAAGAACTCACAAGGTTGGGGTCATAGTATAATAATTAAATACCCCACCTTCATACTATTAGCAATAATATCAAAATGAAAGTAAAAGTTAAAAGTAAAAAAAATATTGGGGGCTAATTTGCAACTGACTATAAATGTTAGGGTCCTCTCATGCAATTTACTAGAAAAGCAAGTGCATTTCCCTAAAACGGTATCGGCATCTTCACTGGATCAATAATTTATGTTTTACTGCATCTGTGGTTTGTACTGAAGCAAATAAATCTTCAACTCTCAGATTTTCCACCGAATAAAATTGTAAAATTTGGATTTAATGGCTTCACAAGAGCATCATGTGCATGACCATCATCATGCCCATGAGCACAATAATCACCATCATACCCATAGGTAAGATTCTTGATCAAATCTGACAATAACATGCAATTTTGAGTTTTTAAATTTGGTACTTATTTCAAGCTATATTGTACTTCCTCTTGTGAGAATGATGGTGTTTCAACAGGGATTCGGGAACAGGGTCATGGGTGGGCCCAGATGGGAGGGTGTACCATAGCCATGATGGACTGGCACCACACTCTCATGAGCCAATTTACTCCCCAGGCTACTTTAGCAGAAGGGCACCTCCACTTATCAACAGAGATTTCAATGAAAGAGCCTTCACTATTGGTATTGGTGGCCCTGTTGGTACTGGGTATATTCCAAAATTCCCTCGTCTCAATTTTTTGCTTAGTTGCTCTTTACAACATTTGCATACTTTTTAGTGTTGAAGACATAATTTAGATTAATAAGATTGTTCTTTTTCTAATAGCGCAAGTTTTTAGACGAGCTTGAAGTCCCTCCTCTCTTATTTATGAAAAAATGTGCTCGTATTATGCCTGTTCTATGAAAAATTGTGCACATAGTATGTCTTTCTAACTGATTGAGCTTTTAGATGAGCTGTTTCAACTGTTAGAACATTCGTGCGGATATTGGTATGAGTGTAATCTGGAAATTGGGCTTTCGTGTATAATCTGAATTTATCTTGTTTGCAACTTCTCGAATGTTTGGGTATATGATTGCATTGTGTCTTTTGATGATTAGGTACATTTATGTATTTGTATTTCTAGCTAGATAGTATGTCTTTCCGAATATACACGTGTATACAGATCTAACTTGTCCGTTTCTCTATATGTGTATTATTGTGTAGACAAAACTATATATACTATTAAGTCTGGAGGTGGATTGCAATTGCTTAATGTTATCGGTAGTACTTTTCTTAAGCTTGCAATTCATTTAACGTACCAGAACACAATGAAATCATTCAACTTAGTTCTACATATATACCTTCATTATTCTGTTGAACAAAACATGTCAAGTTTCATATGCTTGTATCAATACAAGTTCAGGACGTTTACTTATTTTATTATTATTATTTTTTTTAATTCCTCTCTTTCATAAGATTGCACAATCTAAAATGTTTCGTTTTGTTTCATTTTATTTCAATTTGTTTCAAATATATCTGTGCAAGTTAGTTTAAATTCATACCGTTCTAATTGATTTATTTTGTTTTGATGGCAGAAAAACAGCTTTAATGCTAGCTTTATGTAAATTCCTGAGGGACAAGTACAGTCTTGCAGCTGTATGTATAGCTTCTACATTCCATGCATTTCTGGAAATTTTATTTTAGAGATCCATAGTTTTGATTAGGATTTGGACTACAAAGGATCTCCATATTATACCTAGTGAGTACAGGTTTTTAACTCACAAATTTCAGCCCTCCATGCTAAAGGTTTTGGTTTAAATGTTTAGCAGAATTACCAAAGATTTGGTGATTCTTATAATCAAGAAAGTAAAATTACCAACCTTGAACGATGTAATGTAAATAAAATTGTACTCTGATTTGGTTTGTTTTAAGCTAAAAGCTTAAGTGCAATTTGCATCTGCAAACAGATAATTTATCATTCATGGGCAATCCGGCACTGTTTCTCACGTCATAAACATTTTTGCATAATGTCCTTCTAATGATCATTTCAATTTTCTTATGAAACTAGGCATGATGAGCATGTCTGGCTTTGCCTAAAATCTTAATACCTTCTTTTCTGCAAATATGTAGAGACGCATTTTCAAATATAAGTAGGTTTTATGCTACTTCAAGACACATCCAAACATACTATTTCTAGCCATCATTTTTCTTTCTGTCAGATGAAAATAAAGTGTTCATCTTAAGTTGCCTCCCTTTTTGTCAATCCCACCATACATGAATAATGACCAATGTTTTAGCAAGTATAGGCTTCCGACCGAATTGCACGAGAAATTTCATTCAGAATCCAAATTGTGATACTACTAATTATTAATTTAGGTGACAAATGATATATTCACGAAAGAGGACGGTGAATTCTTGATAAAGCATGGAGCACTTCCTGAAGAAAGGATTCGTGCTGTAGAAACTGGTGGCTGCCCACATGCTGCTATTAGAGAAGATATCAGCATTAATCTTGGGCCTCTTGAGGAGCTCTCCAATTTGTTCAAAGCAGACATACTTCTATGTGAATCTGGGGGAGGTATTTCGTGGCTTTTCACCTCGTTAAATCATACGTGATTGTCATTTAATTCAAAGAATGGTTTAATGTGTTTCTGAGCATTTTACGTTCTATGAATCTTGGAATTCTTTTTAAACATGCTCTTATTTAGTCACTCATACTGATGCAGACAATCTAGCAGCCAATTTCAGCAGAGAACTGGCCGACTATATAATTTATATAATTGATGTATCTGGTGGTGATAAAATTCCTCGAAAAGGAGGTCCAGGCATTACACAAGCTGACCTTCTTGTATGCGTTCTTCTTCTTTCTACCTTCAGTTGTTGACTGGCCTTCTACACTAATCAATGTGTTACCTGTGATTTCTAATATGAAATTTATCTAATAATTGGAATTTGCACTTTTAACTTCAGGTCATAAACAAAACTGACCTGGCAGCTGCAGTTGGAGCTGATCTGCAGGTCATGGAACGTGATGCAGTTCGAATGAGGGATGGTGGCCCGTTTGTTTTTGCACAGGTTTTTTAAATTTTTGTTTCTCGTTTTCTTTATGGCATAAATCCTTGATGTGCATACCCCCAGTGATATTACATAATTTTGTCTTTCAAGGTTTGTCCTATACTTGGAATTAGTTTTATAGTAGCATGAAAAATGTGGGAATTGGGATGAAAAGAACAAGAGGAGACGTGGACATTAGTAAAGTTTCTTGGTGTAGGTTTGTTGGAGTTTCTGGTATTCCACCATCTGATGATGAGCGCGGCTCGTATTTATGAGTTCTAAATGCCTCTAAACAGCTCTTGTTAGATGTGGAAAGCTAAAAATAATTAAGCAATTCTCAGTTTATATAAGAAATATGGGCTCTTCTAGTTTCATTTTTGCCATGCATTTGCAGTTTTTCTTCCCCTTTGGACTATGGTCGCTATTCTTGCCGAAACAATGTTATTGCCTTCATAGTAATGATGACTGAAAATATGCTCGTGCAGGTCAAGAATGGTGTTGGCGTGGCTGAAATAGTCAGCCACATTTTACAGGCTTGGGAAGTAGCAACAGGGAATAAGCGCCATTAACTTCTTGTGGTTTTCTATATTATGTTAATTAGAATCGACGGACTTGCTTAACTTGTACCTTTTATGTTCTTTACCATTTCTCTGGAAATCCAAGTGAAGAACTTTATATTAGCTTAACGGAAAACTTTATATTCAACCTGTTGTTGGTTGGAAGCAAGTCTTTTGTATTGTGTTGTGTTATTTGCATCAGCTTAAACTCCATGCTCCTTACTATTCCAAAGAAAATTCATTGAAGATTTCCATGTTAAAATGGCAAATTTGCACCCCCTCCAAATTTTAAAAAAATAAAGAAAACTAGAAACCCAGCCCAATTTTTCTTTCGCCTCGTTTGATTCTCAAAAGTTGTGTTCTTGATGTTTTTGGTCTAATGGCGATTTGCTGATGTGACAAAATTTAACTGTCTAATGGTGCGACATGGAATTTTCGCATGTCATGTGGACAATTCCATCGAAGGGGTGAAAAAAAAAATCCAACTTAGTGATAGATGGGTAACTCTACTATATGTTTAGAGACCAATGATGTACTTTTTCATAATGTAACTTGACTGAATCTCACTGTGCAGCATTCTTGAAATCGGTGAACTTAAAATTGAAACAGAACCTACAATCATACAATAGCAAGTCATATTCAAACTGATGCAACAAAGCATCACAGAATTCTCGTCAATTCTACATGCCACAATAAAAACAACAAAACAAAATAAAATAAGTGATTAAAACATCCAGAGGAGCAACAAAACATTTCAACGCAGCAAAGGACAGTCACGATGAGCATCCAAGAAGTTTGCACAGCCACATATCTGTCGCCATGGAAGAAACTAGTAAATAAGTAAATAAAATAAGTCCAGCCCCACACCGTGAATAAAAAGAGTCGTTTTTCCCTTTTACTTTGGGAGTAGACGGAAGGAGGACATGGAAATGAAACACAAAAGAGTATAAGTTTCTATGGATTTCAAACTATTCAGCGAATAACAGTAAAACAGGATAACTTCGGTTGTAACCCAAATATTTCTAAGGACATATTAGCATAGAGAACTTGAAAATAAAGCATGTTAAACCAGGGGAAATGTAAAACAGATAAGAGTCAGGTTACTCAAACAAGTCCTTTCATGTTAAAGCCATTTAGAGAGCATAACGACTTGTATAACCGCCACATACAAAGTTCCCTTTCAACCACCATTCACCTACGCATTCGGCCTATTGTCTGACAACACTATACTAACAACCATCAATATTCTAAATGTACAGCACCAGATCAGATAATATTACATAATAAAACCTTTAAGAAAATCTAATAGGAGATACTTCACATGTTAGATAGTAACTGAAGCAATCGTATAAGAAAATTTATCTACCTTTAGTTTAAGGCACAACAATTTCTCAGCAATCTCTTACCATGAAACTATGCTCGAAGCAGATAAAATTCTCCCAAATTATTACATTTTTCAAATGTTGGCCCGGTTTGAGCCACATTTTTTTTTCATTAAAATGAAAAATATGACCGTTATCCATCACATCAACATTAAAATTCAAACTTTCTATCTCTTGTGTGGGGCTCATAAAGGCTATATTTTTCATTTTCATTCTCTTTATAATGTTGCTCAAACGGGCTCGTTAGAAAGAAACCAAATAAAAATATGAAACTTCACAGATCCATAAAATCCTTTCAAGTCAAATCATTTGTTTGGTTCGATAGTACTCCTTGTATAGTGCATATACTTGTGAATACATTACAGGAATCACAACTGTGATACTAATTGATGGAGCGGAGGCCCATAGCGGAATCAACTAGGCCAATAGGTTAGAGACACAAAAGTTGAGGTTGTGAGCTCNAACTTTCTATCTCTTGTGTGGGGCTCATAAAGGCTATATTTTTCATTTTCATTCTCTTTATAATGTTGCTCAAACGGGCTCGTTAGAAAGAAACCAAATAAAAATATGAAACTTCACAGATCCATAAAATCCTTTCAAGTCAAATCATTTGTTTGGTTCGATAGTACTCCTTGTATAGTGCATATACTTGTGAATACATTACAGGAATCACAACTGTGATACTAATTGATGGAGCGGAGGCCCATAGCGGAATCAACTAGGCCAATAGGTTAGAGACACAAAAGTTGAGGTTGTGAGCTCCGCCCAAGCGGTCCGGTCCGGTATTGTAAGGGTAATTTCAAGAATATGGCTCTACTTAAAAACTTATTGTGACCCCGTTCGAAGTTAGTGGATTCAATGCGCCATACGTTGGAAGTAGGTACATTGTCGAACCACTTAAATTCTTGTGTGTCAATTCTATTGTTCTTCTTTTCAGTTTTTCTATTCACTTTTACACAACAGTTACTGTCAGAATTAGCTATTGCAAGAGCATTACAGCTACAGAAGCCAAGACTTAACCTCAAAATACCAACTACATTCAGGTGATAGGCTAGCAAAAAGAAGCGATGTTTCTTTAATTCAGATCCCAACAGCTTTCAAGCCAGGCATCCATTTTCAGTTTCTGTCTTTTCTGTTTATAGACGCATTTGACATTAGTTAAATATATCCACTTCCACAGCAAATAGAAACTTATTAAATGCTTTCATCATTTGAGATTGTTACTCAAACATTATATTACATATCTATCTTTTCAACTAAATTAATAACAAATATGGGAACAGTTTTAGATTTCTTTAGGAAATTTGAATTAGCATTCAGAAGTAACAAGTATGCTAACTTCAATTCCAAATTCAAACTCGATTCTCGCCTCTCTTCCTGCACTTGGCACCTCCTGTAAAATCGTTTTAGACTGAATGAGTTTTCTATTCAATATGCATCCAATTTATAGTTACACATAATCTACTTATGAAAATTCTATATATGGTACAAATCTAAATATGTGCAAGAATATTTGACTGCAATCTACCCGTAATCTTTTCCAATCTCAATATATTCTAACATCCCCCTCAAATTGATGCTGGACGATCTATAAGCATCAATTTGCCCACAAGAAACTGATGTCGTTGTCGAGTCATGGCCTTGGTAAATATGTCAGCAGTCTGAACATCAGTTGTGACATGTGGAAGAGTAACAAGATGATT
>CAIGRL010225027.1:0-26215 GCA_903798325.1 Fraxinus xanthoxyloides
AAATTAAATAAATGAAAGGATGAATGTGAATATTACAATTTAATTAGTTGGGATTAAAAATCAAATTAGTCAATTAGACATACGTTTGAAAATTGATTTTGATGGACATTTTAACATTTTTTTTTTGTTACGACACTATCCCACATTGAAAGTTTATAAAACCATTGAAGAGATTAACGTCAATAAGAGGCATCATCCTACATTTGAAGTTTATGAAACCATTTGAGAGAAATGTATCCATAAAATGAGCATGACATCCAATAATTCTCTATTGGCATTTGAATTATAATTTATGAAGCCCATTTATGAAGTTAATATTTTTTAATCTAAAAAAAAAAAAAACTGGGAAAACTGCGACCGGTTCACCGATTTACGGCTGAACCGACTGGTTCAATGAATTTTGAGCGATTTTATCATAATCAATTAACCGAACATGTTAGAGTTTATCTAACTCCCACTGCCATAGTGATGTAAACTGGGCCGATTGTCCAATTACCCAATGGAGCATTCCATTCTATTGCATTTTTCTTGGCTCTAATTGCATGTCTCGAGTATCAAAGAAATAATTGAAATAACTCGGGCATCAGTGTCCTCTGCATTACGACAAACATCAATCATTGTTGCTATTCACATCTCCTGTAATTTGATATTTCAAGCTCGCACGAAACCTATAATACTTGACTATCACTCACACTCATGGAATGGCTGTCAATGGCGCAATACATGTTCAATAGATACCCCCATCTAAACGAGTTGTCGATATCCTTATGAAAGCTCAGCCAGTGAAATCTTTTGAAAATGTTCTTTTTAGGCCAAGTTCATTCCACGTCACCACCAAATTTGAGGGTGTTTAATAAGATATGGTCTTCGACAAATCAACATCTCATCTTGTTTTCGAAAACAACTCAATGGGGCATATAATCTCATCCTAACAAATTTGGAAAAAAAAAATGTGTATAAATACCTGCGCTCGTAACAATTTACATACGTTTGATTAATATAGAAATGATTTATAAATTATCAATTTTTAATTTCAACTATACATTTTAATGAATCCACACGTAATATTTAATTATCAATCATTAACCTCTATCTATTCATAATTTCTCCCCAATTCATCATCATTTTGCATTTTTTTCCTTCTATTGAAATTCTGATATGAAGTTTATACTTGAAAAATAACTTGAGAAAGTGATAGTCCAATGACAACGGTCGATCTAACATGAAGGTGAAACGTGCTAGTTTTAGGCTATGTCGCTATAAATCTTGCACAAGGTCGAATTTGTGCATAACGCGGTCTGAATGCTTTGACTTAATCGATATTATATAAAGCACGTTTTCATTTACATACAATGGGGAGCTTTCAAGTATTTTACGATGTAAATAACTCGTTTTTTGATTGGAAAATTGATTTAGGGGGTATATTCAATTGATACTTTTAATGAATTTTTGCGATTTAAAAAGTTTAGGGGTATTTAGTGTAAACTTCAGAAAATTCTCTAAAAGTACAATTATTCCCATTGTATAGAAGAAGAAGAAGCACCATAAATTGGTTAGAATACACACGAACAGTGGATCCCGCTATGTATTTAAAAAAAAGGCGCAGGACCCACATGTGAGTCTATTCTGGTGAATTTCTGTTGTTTCTTCTTCTTCTATACAAGAAGCACTACTGTTAAAACTATCGGTGTATTCAATTGAGACTTTTACAAACTTTTAAAAAGTTTCTAAAAGTCACGATGTATTCAATCAAAACTTTTTAGAAATTTTTTTATGTTTTGGCGTATTTAAATATTTATGACTTTTATAAAAGTCTTCATGCTAATTTTTAAGTAGAAAGTACTAAAATAAAATCTCAAAATTTGTCTCTCATTAGTTATAAGATTTTAGGAGACTTTCACAAAAAAATAAAAATAAATAAATTAATATGTATTTTTTTTTTCAATATTTCTCTTTCCTTTTCTCTTGACGAATAATAGAGTCATGATTAAATTTTATATTTTTCTATTGATTGTAGTTTCTATTTTTATTTTTATTTCTCCTTCTCTTATTGTTTATTTCCATTTATATGAAAAAATTAAATTGTATTCTTATAATTTTTTTTTATTCATTTTTTTATGAAAAATATCTATTTTTAATTCAATTATAAAGTTTTATATATCTATTCTTTAAAGGCATGTTATATTAATAGTACTGAATATTAAATTTATTTTTATATGTATTATTATTATTAATTAATTAATTAAGGTCATAAATTTTTATTTTTAAAATTTTTATTTTTTATTATATGTGGAAAAAGGAAGAAGAAACGGAATTGTGAGAACCACCGGCTCGTATGTGATAATTTCACAATATTGTATTCGATTCACGTAGTTCTATCTCAAATGAAAGGTTTCAAAAGTCTTTTAAATTATATAATAGTCTCTAAAAGTTTTAAAATGAAACTTTATAGTCTACAAAAAATTTCAACCAATTTCATACAAATTTTTTAAAAACTCACGAAATCCATAGAAATTATTACTTAAAAAAAGTTCATCAAAATTTTCAAAAGTCACAATTGAATATACCCTCTTAATAAAATTAAAAATTCATATAAATTTCTAAAAAATTCACAAAATTTACATAAATTATTACTTAAAAAGTTCATCAAAATTTTCAAAAGTCACAATTGAATACACCATCTTAATAAAATTAAAAATCCGATTGAAATATTCTTTACTATTTTATTATAAGAAGCAATTACATTAAAAAAAAAGAAAAAGAAAAAAGGACACTAAAAGAAGGAACCATTTTGCTTGTCCCTTTAAAGAAATTCCTCGACGCTACAGCGTTATTATGTCAGCAAGCACCGGCATCCTCCTGTCTTTCTCTCGCTGATATACACCCATTCAAGCCTCAAAGGTATTTTCTCCATCAAAGATCTTCCTTCTCTTTCTCTAGCATCAATCTGTGATCTGTGCTATGGAATTTGAGTTACAAAGCTAATTGTCCAATTCATTTTATGTATCGATTAGAAATGTAATTTTATTTTTTTTGTCTTCTTCCGTTTTAAAGATTTTAGTACCTTATCGAGATCTTACTGCGTTATTCTCATATCATATTTGATAAAAAAAGGATTTTTTTATCAATTCCTTGCACGTTTTGCATTTCATTTGCTAAAATTTTGAAATTGGTTTTTAGGGCCTAACCTAAAATTTAGGGCTTTACTGTTTTTCGTCCAAAGTTTGATTCTTTACGTCAGTTAACTTTTCAATCTTAGGTTTTTTCACGCTACAGGTAGCAGATTTGTGCAAGGGTGGTGGAAGGTTCGAACATTAACGTCCAGCTATGGTTTGTATAACTGCATGACGTGATTTTAGATTTTTACATAACAGTATATTATCGGAGAAGAGCGCGTTCTTTCATCTTGGTGGGAGAAAAAGGGAAGGGAATTAAGTAGGGGAATCTGGGAGGTTGGTAATTTAGTTGTGGTTTTGTGTTGATCAGAATCTTTAGTAAGACTGTTGTGTAGTGGTTAAATGGAGCAAGGTTTAGGTTCAAATTCGAATCCTTCGTTGGGGTCAATTGATAAATCTAGGGTTTTAGATTTGAGGCCATTGAGATGTCTTGTACCAGTTTTCCCAAACCCTCCTGGCATGTCTTCAGTTACGACCCCCCAGCCCTCACCCTTTGTATGCACTCCACCTACTGGTCCTTTCCCACCTGGGATCCATCCGTTTTACCCATTTTTTATTCCAAATGATTCTCAACAGAATCTGAACCCAAACACATCTGGTGTATCAAATCAGCCCGGGAATCATGCTTTTGGTAATTCCATACCAGCTCCAGTTCCATTGAATTCATTTAGAACACCAACGCCCCAAGCGAATGGGGGCACTCGGCAGTCTGGTAGGGGCTCCAGAGGTCATACATCAGAATCTGTAGTTGTAGAGGATGATGATTACGATGACTCTCAGAATCAGAGTGGCCAGCATGTGAGTGGATTTAGCGTGCATGTAACTGATACAGAGGATGACAGTAATACTAGGAAGCGAAGGGGCCGTCCAAGGAAGAGCAATGCGGGTAAGAGCAGAGATGAGCATGGAGATAGCTTTGATGTTGAATCACTAGTTAATAAATTCTTAACATCCTTTAAGCTTAAAAATTTTGATGATGTCAGAAGAGCTAATGGTGACAAGGAGATAGTTGATAACATCCTGGTGGTGTTTGATTTGTTACGGAGAAGGCTTACCCAACTTGAAGAAGTGAAGGATAAGTCTCCAGGGATTACTAGACGTCCAGACCTGAAAGCCGCTTCACTCTTGATGACCAAAGGTGTTCGGACAAATAACACAAAGAGGATTGGCCATGTGCCTGGGGTGGAAGTTGGTGATATTTTCTTCTTTAGGATGGAGCTTTGCATCGTCGGATTACATGCTCCAAGTATGGCTGGAATAGATTATATGAACATGAAAATTACCGTGGATGAAGAACCTGTGGCTGTAAGCATTGTTTCATCTGGAGGATATGATGATCTGGGAGATGATGGGGATGTCCTGATTTACAGTGGCCAGGGTGGAGTGCAGAGAAGAGATAAACAAATGTTTGATCAGAAACTTGAAAGGGGAAATCTGGCTCTAGAAAAGAGTTTGCATCGTGCAAATGAGGTGAGAGTCATCCGAGGTATAAAGGATATTGCCGCTTCTGGGAAGATATATGTTTACGATGGCCTGTACAAAATTCAGGAGTCATGGGCAGAAAAAAACAATTCTGGATGCAATGTTTTTAAGTACAAGTTGGTTAGAGTACCTGGGCAACCTGAAGCTTTTGCATTGTGGAAATCAATTCAGCAGTGGAAGGACGGAACTGCTCCGAGGAGTGGGGTCATCCTTCCTGATTTAACGTCAGGAGCAGAGCCTCTGCCTGTCACTCTTGTGAATGATGTCGATGATGAAAAGGGACCTGCTTATTTCACATATATTCGTAATCTCAAGTACTCCAAACCTTTTTCCACATCCAAGTCTTTTTCGGGATGTCAATGCATTGGTGGATGTCAACCAGGTACCAGCTGCCCTTGTAGTCAAAGAAACGAGGGATATCTCCCTTATTCGTCTCTTGGAGTTCTTCTGACTGACAAACCCTTAATATATGAATGTGGAGAAGCTTGCACGTGTCCTCCAAACTGCCGGAACCGAATGTCTCAGGCTGGTCTGAAAGTCCGTTTGGAGATCTTTAAGACAAATGACAGAGGTTGGGGACTTAGATCTTGGGATCCCATTCGTGCTGGAGGTTTTATCTGTGAGTATGCAGGTGATGCCACGGATACATCTACATTAGGTGATTTTGGGAATGAAAAGGGAGATAATTACTTTTTTGATGCTACTCGTTCCTATGAGTGGTTGGAAGCTCTGCATGATGATTCTAATGGTTCTACAAAAGTCCCCTTTCCCCTTGTTATAAGTGCAAAAAATAATGGCAACGGAGCTCGATTCATGAATCATAGTTGCTCACCAAATGTGTTCTGGAAGCCAATTTTACGTGAAAGTGCTAATGAGTCATACCTCCATATTGCTTTCTTTGCAATCCGACATATTCCTCCGTTGCAAGAGCTGACGTTTGATTATGGGATGGTTCAACCTGAGAAAGGAGACTCTGGAAGGAAAAAGTGCTTGTGCGGATCTGTGAAATGCAGAGGATACTTCTACTGATGACACCTGGTGAACGATAGATCCTTGTGCTTGAGGTCCTTGGGGAAGGTTAGTGATTTATAAATTCTCTAATATTTGAATTATCTTAATTGATTGTATGCTCCCATCCAGATCATTTTGTTTCTCTTTTTTCTTTCTTTCTAGAAATGCTTGATTGTTGCCTAGAATCTGTTTATCTAGCAGAATTTGAAAGAGAGTTCTAGAATTCTGATACTCTATTTCATTGGATTTTTTAGTTTTATTAAAATCATGTGAGAAATTTAACTCAGCAGAACAAAATACTGTTGTGGAAAGATATTACACACTTTCAGACATTTCCAATCAAATAAAATGCAATTTTTTTTTTTCAAAAGCTTACGAGCTAAAATAATTCCTCAATTTGAAAATCTCGAGAGATCAGTTCCTTTTAAACGAACAAGCCCTGCGGAACTTGGACCAAAGGATAGTTTTTCATCTGGCGATTATAATAAGCATGCATATTTCTCGTTTCAGCATCTTTCAAGTGTAGAAATTACTATGAATCTGCTGACTGATAAAAGATGCTTCTGCAAACTCTTCAGGCATGATATTATCGGCAATAAATTGTAGTTTCGGACCTGTCAGGTGTTTGTTCTACAATATTAGCTACCAAGCTTTAGCTTTTCGTTACCAAGCTGCTTCCATTTTCACTCAGTTCACCGGATGTTGATGGTAGGGAAGAGCTGGCCTTAGACTGTAATAATCTCATGTTGTAGGTATGCATATGAACCAGAATGTTTTTTCCACTGTAGCAATGGACTCCCTTTTAAGCTTGTAATTCAACTGAAGTTCTTTTTTCTACTGGGAATGAAACTAAGTTTTCTGTAATCTTATGAATTTTTAGAATACTAGCTTGGAACTCGTTGAAGTTTGATTCTTGATTGTTATATTTTGTTTATAGATTTGATTAGACAGATACGAGTTCTTTTGAGAACTTTGTATTGAACGAGATAGGATGAGAATACAGAAGAAAGGTACGCTGTGCAGTGGGGATGAATAGCATTTTTGCTTTATAATGGGTATTACGTTGAGGTTTTTTTTTCCTCGTGTAGAGAACAAAATGGAGGGACATGGGTTTATACATACAACTCTTGATCCCCCCCCCCCTTTTTTTTCCTTTTTTTAAAGATCTCAATTTTATTGCAGTATGTGTCTAGACGTAAAACCTGTCTTGTGGTCAAGCTGCGTTTTACACCTTTTCACGGTTAGAGGCTTTGTCTAGGTACACTTAGGTTCGTAAAAATTCAAATACTTAGACCTTGCTACGTAGTCTCGTTTATACTTTTTAGAACACTATCTTGAAGTGTCTTCGCTTATTTTTTTTGCTAATCCATGCAGATTACTACATTGAAATCAAAATATAGTTTTTTGATTGAAATCAAATTAAAGTATGGTTGCTCAATTGAATAAAATTAAAGTAAAATTACACGATTAACACTAAGTGAAATTAGTTACCGCAAATAGAATTTAACATGTTAAATAGCTTAAATACGAGTAATTCACATTTGTTTCTTTTTTTTTTGATAACCGTGGATGTCCGGATCAGTTTGTGCGCATCTCGACTAATTCCATGGGCCTCTGAAGTTTACAGTCGTTTCTCACCTCAATGGTCCTGAGGGGACTCGAACTGGTGACCATTGGGGAGTAAATTCATGGTCTGACCAATTGAGCTACCCCTCAGGGTTGAGTAATTCACATTTGTTAATAAGATAACAAGGCACGTTAAGTATGAACATATTAAAAAAAATTAAGAAATCAAATATATTCTAAACGAAAAAAGAAAACAAACTTATGAGGAAATATTATTATAAGAAAATGATTGCAATATATATGCCATGAATAAGAATATTTGTTTTCACACGAGGATTCTTATGTCCGAATTACTATTCAAAGCCAAATGGACACAACAAGAATAAAAAACATAACACGTCATCACGCCTTTTATTTGAAAAAATTGCAAATATTTTTTCAGGCAAGTAGATAAGCAAAACACGTTAAAGCTACCAAACTGGCTTTTCTTATTGCAACCAAATACAAAATAATAATAATAAAATATTTGGTACGTTAAACGTCCCTTTATTTTTATTGGATCAAACTTTCTAATTTTGGGAAAAGTATATTTTTGTTCCTTCTTATTTTGCAATTTTTCGAATTGAACTTAATCGAGTAATTCAAATAAAACGCGGAAGGATTTTAGAAAAAGAAAAATACGAAGATTTATCCTTTTTCATTCTAAAACAAAAGAGAAGTGCTGTGCCTGCACGTTGGACCAACAAGAAGCAAAATGAATACATATATTTATTTATTTTTTTGACGAAGGAATCCGCAGCTGCTACCTGTGAGTGCTTATTGGGTAAGCATTGCTCCATGTGCAGTAGCCCGCAAATCACACAGGAGAAATAAATCGACTATGCAAGCCCTGTGCCACGGGCTCGATCGAGGAAGTGTTGGTAGGGGTTTCGAACTCATGACCTTCGATTTTCGCGTTCACCTGCTTACCAATTCGGTCACCCCCAAAAGGATAAGAAGCAAAATGCATACTTAGCAAGACAAAAAGAGGCATCTGATTAAAAAGGAGTTAGTCTGTGACACTTCATTACACCTGATTCCCTAATAATGAAACCATCCAAATTGTTAGAAAACCTTCTAGACACCAATCCAAGGTGTTGCTCACGACATTAGCATAGATGTACACAATTTTCGTCGTTGGATTTACAAAATGATTTTGCAACTACAACGGATGATAATTAGAGCATTTGAATAGTGAAAAATTGTTATTGAGATTAAGAAGCTGCATACTTTTAAACAATTTTTAAAAAGTATTTTATCTGATAAGAAAAGTTTTTAGAGACGCTGACTTTGATAATTTCATTAGAAATCTCTTCTACAAAAAAACAGAAGAAAAAAAAAACTTGCTCATTTGTTAAAGTTCAACCCTAATAATTTCGGAATAAAATAGGTTCATATTGTAAATATTTATTTTTTCTTTCCAAATGAAGAAAATGAGATCCAAATGTTGTAATATCCGTAGATCCGCCCTAGCAGCTAAATTTGCCAGAAAGAGAGAGAGAAGGAGGCAGTTAGTTGACAACTCAGAGAGAGAAACTAACAGAAACTCAATTGTGGACAAATTACAACATGTCCCCAACCTATGCAATAATATCAACTTGAGCGCAAACAATCAGTTTTCAATTAACAAGACATGTTCAAATCTTTATTAAATCATCAAGTTAGATTCATCTTAAGCCACTAGATTGGTTCACAAACAAACATGCTCTAAATTTTAATTTTCAACCTCTCTGCCGATTTCGTCAATTTTGAAACGATGGATGATTCATTGATAGTTTCATGACGAGTTAACGAACATTTAGATAATTTCCTTTATTGGGGATTGATTGAAGCGAGATGATTCCATGAAGGTCGGGGATTGGGGATTGTTTGAAGCGAGATGATTCCATGAAGGTCGGGGATTGATTGAAGTAACGATAATTTCATGAGGCTCTCTCGTGACGAATAAACGAACATTTGACATATGTTTGTTTTAATTAAAAATTATTTTGATAAAAGTTAATAAAATGTATGATTAAAATTAATTATTAATTTAGATTTTTATCAATTTTTGAATTAAACCAAATAACTTGCTATTTGAGACGATGGGTTGGGATTAAAGGGGTAATTTTCCCTATAAAATTGATAAGACAGAAAGAAAAGATAAATAAACAAACATATAAATTAACAAACAGAAACAGCATTTGAAAATAGAAAGACAGAGAATAATAATAATAATAATAATAATAAAAAGAACCAATATTGTTCCTGGGACAATCCGTTTTCGGGAAGAAAGAGAGAGCAAAGGGCAGCTGGTTCTTGATTGCACCATTAACCTTCTTCCTTCTCTTTCGCCCTCTGCTTTTTCTCTCTGAAGAAACCACGTTTTCCCCCGTTTCTTGAAATTCAAACCTTTATGTATAAACTACCATGCATGGTTTTGCAATAGAAATCTTGAAAAGGGACACGAGTTTTTAGAATTTTGATTCCTTTTTCTCATGTATCCTTTTGTGAAGAACCCAAAAGGAGAAGGAGAAAAAGGAGTTTCTGCGATTTGAAATAGGTTTTCATTATTTGGTTTTTTTGGGCCTTATTTTTTTACCTCCAAAAATCTATATGGACCAGGAAAAATCGACACCCAAGAGGGTTTATCAAGTTTGGAAAGGAAGCAATGTAAGTCTTTGTTTTATTTCCTTCTTTTGATTGATTGCTTAATTTTTATGAGATGGGCATTTCTTTATTCTTATGTCCTTTTATGGTTTGATTGTTATTGTCGATGAGATGTGCATGTCTTGATTCTTATTACTTTTGATGGGCATTTCTTGATTCTTATTTCTTATGTTGGGCATTTCTTGATTCTTATTACTTTTCTTGAACAAAGAATTTTTTGTCGGAAAAAATGAGGGCTTTTCGAGAAAGTAATTTAGTTTTCATGTAATGAAGATTGCTGGTTGCATTCATATTATAGATGTACTTCGTTTAGAATTGAACTAAGATTATGTGTTTGAAAACTACGTATGTCACTTCTTGATTCGAGGTTTTAAATTTTTGATGACTCGAAGATTGGAATCAAAGTTTTGTGGAATACTAAATTAAATTGACTTGTATTCTGCTTTTGTGATCCTTCATTTTGCCTTTCCTTCATCTGTAGGTTTTAGGGCCGTTTCTAGTAGTATCAATTCAAATTTCAATCACAAGAAAAACACACAGAATTTCAATCACCGTTGAGCTATCCGCTAAAGGGACATATGCTCAAATTACTAGGCACATGCAAAAGTTGCAACATTTTAAGTGTAGAGACCACACAAAGAGATCAAAGAACACCCACAGATGTGAATCCTCGAGTTACTGTTCATCAGCCTCTGCACAAACCTGTCTTCCTCTATGTTACGATAGATCATAAAAACCATCAATTAATTCCCAATAAATGAAGAATCAAACCGAGAGGAAGATTTAGAGAGAGGAAGGCATATCAATCTGTTTGTTCAGAGAGAGAGAACCTAAATCTGGTATGCAGGAATCCAAGCAGTTCCTTAATCCAATGGCCACTACCTCTCCACGTGTCACCATCTCAAGTAAAGTTGCTATTTCACAAAGTTGCATCTTTGATAAATACGTTTTCTCTTTTAAGTTGCACAAATGAAGTAGCAACTTCCACATTTTCCACCTTGCTACAAAATTTGTCTATACCAATATTGATTTTGAACAATACCATCAACTTTGATTTCATGTGCTCCACTAATGTACCTGCAAAACGAAAACAGGGAAAAATTAAACAGAGTTTATATTTAGAAGTTAGACAATCTCCAAACTTGTTAACAGGAAAAACTTTTGTTCCCATGTCTGTTTAGGAATCTTCTCTAGTTTAATCAGGCCCTTTCCTACTAAGTCCCTGATAAAACTAAATTTTACATCTATGTGCTTAGATCTATCATGAAGCATTGCTTAGATGAATTGCACTCTGATTTTCTGTGAAGATCATAATATCCTTATCCATGAAACCAAATTCATTTAACAAACCCCTTAGTCATGGACCCTCCTTAGCTGCATTACATGCAGCAATATACTCTGCCTTAGTAGATGACAGAGCAACTATCTATTGGAGCAGTGACTTCCAGCTTTCACAACGATTATACAAGGTAAATGTGTAAGCTGAAGGTGATCTACTTTTTTTCACCTCACATGCAAAGTCTGAATCTGTATATCCCTCTAAATTACCCCTCTTTACACTGAATAAACTTTAAGCCTAAATATTGAGTTCCATTTAAGTATTTATGTAACCACTTCATAGCATCTCAAAATATCTGCCTTTGCATAAGGAATTTTAGCTATTTCATCAAACTCATCTTGTGATTTAAGTGATTGTTCATTTGATAATTTATAATGGCTTCCTAATGGTACAAAAACATGTTTTGCATCAATCATAGAGAATTTCTTAAGCCATTGTATAATCCCCATTATTTTCAAAATACATTTTTCTCTCTCTTATTTTCATTCACATATTCTTCAATAAAATAATATTACACGCAAACTCAAAACTTTTTTTTTAGTTTTTAACCATACATTCTCTGTCAAAATACTATTCCGAAATACATTATTTCCAAAAGAATGGGGCTCAAACATGAACTAAGAATTTTTTATGATATAATTCTTTTGATTTATAAATAGAGTATTATTAACTTTATCTCTACTTACCTGTACCCAAAATCCTCTTTGCCCGCCCTAAATCTATCATTTCGAATTTTGATTTGAGTTTTTACTTTATAATCTGTAATTCTTTTTTATCATGACATGCTAGAAGCATATCATCCACATAAAGTAAGAGATAGACATAATTTTCACCTCCAGACCTTTTATGAAACAAGCAAGCATCAAGATTACTCTTCTTAAAACCAATGCCCTGAATATAAAAGTCAAACCTCTTACACTATTGTCTTGGGGCTTGTTTTAGACAATACCTCTCAACTTCAAACTCAATTGACTTTAACTTCTCTCCTTTATTAGATTCAGAATAAGATTTGTACAAACAAGGTATCAATTCTTCATTAAAGATGACACTCCTTTTTAATTATGACTTTTAACCCTCTCTCATCTTTCACACGTAGCCTATAACCCTTTGGTACCTTCAGCATATCCTAGAAATACGCACTTAATAAATCTAGGTTCAAGCTTTCCTATGTTTTGTTGTGCATCTGCAGCACACCCAAACCCTTTAAGAATAGAGTAGTCAGCTGGTTTCCCACTCCACATATGTTCACGTGTTTTAAAACCTATGGTTTTGGGTGGACTCCTATTTATTGAAAAAGTATCTTTTTTAACAGCTTCTCCCCAAAAAAGTTTGGGAAGCCTGAACTTAGCAACATGCATTTGACCTTATTCAATAAGGTTCTGTTCATCCTTTCTGCTGTTCCATTTTGTTGAGGGGTGTAATTCACTGTTCTATATAAGCATATATTGCTGCTTAGTTGATTGCTATAGAAGGCAACTTTTTCTTGATTCAAGATAGTGCATTAATGTATATTGGAATAACAGTAAATGAATTTTGATCCCATAATTTGCAGAGCAATCATGCACTTAGACTTATATTCTTTCATTTTTGTCCTTTTGAATGTTCCAGAAGTTCTTATGTGGAGGAAGATTGATCTTTGGTCCTGAAGCAGCATCTTTGTTTTTATCCACATTCCTAATAGCAGGCCCAGCAATTGCCTTTTGTATAAAAATCTTGTATATCATCAAACTCAGGATCAAAGAAAATGAAAATGCCACTCCTTGGTATTCTCTATTTTTCGTGGGAATAGCACTAACTGTTTTGGTAAGTAAATTTTCACAGAAGTTGTTTTTCCATATTTTCTTAAGCAATCGTTTACACATCCACACTTCAAGTAGTGGGTATTTATATTCCATTTCAACCGATAAATATGAGTTTCTACATGTGGGGAACAATGATTGATGGAAAAATTTAGAAAAGACTAGTCAAATATGATGATGATTGAGAGTCCTATTGCAGCTGCTATCTGATATCTTTTCTGACATACGGATTTATCAAACATTATTTTCTATAACACTCTTGATTTGTGTAATTAAGTTCTACAGTGTATTCAACTCATGCAGTCAATTCATTTAACTGCTTTGTAGTTGTTATTCATACGGTCGTGTTTTCTTTCGTTGTTTTAGTTTTCTTTTTTTATACCTTTTTAACTTATGGGAGCACAGTAGGATAAAGAAATTATTATGTTGTTATTATTCTTTAAATCTTGCAGTTATTTTTATAAGTTAAATATATGCTACAACTTTGGTTGATAGCCAGCTACTATCATTGTGATTTGTTGCAGGACATGTTCTTTCTCTTCCTTACATCCAGTAGAGATCCCGGAATCATCCCTAGGAATACAATACCTCCTGAAGCTGATGAAATATTTGATCTAAACACCCCTTCAATGGAGTGGGTTAATGGTAGAACCCCTCATTTGAAACTTCCCCGAACAAAAGATGTGCTGGTGAATGGTCACACAGTTAAAGTGAAATTTTGTGACACATGTTTGCTTTATCGTCCTCCTCGTACATCTCATTGTTCCATCTGCAACAACTGTGTCCAGAGATTTGATCACCACTGCCCATGGGTCGGTCAATGCATTGGTTTGGTAAGTATGCTAACATGCACTGACCAATGTAGACATTCAGCTTCGTTTGAAGATAAATAGTTGATCCTATCGTGGCCATTTTTTCTTTTAAATATATATTATGTAATTTTTTGTGTTAAAATATCAATATCATTGGAAATTTAACTTGTTGATTTAAAGTAGTGGACATTTTTGTTCCGTTTTGATTCCCAGTTCTTGAATTGTACTGCATTTTCCTTTAATTAACAAGGGCCCGTTTTGTGGTATGATTGCAGCGTAATTATCGGTTCTTCTACATGTTTATATCAACATCGATGATCTTATGCTTATATGTCTTTGTGGTTTCTTGGATCGACATTGTTCAACGAAAAAGAAGCGTGTGGCATGCCATTTCAACTGATATTTTATCAGATGTTCTCATTGTGTACTGCTTCATTGCGTTTTGGTTTGTTGGAGGCCTTACTGTTTTCCACTTCTATCTGATTAGCACAAACCAGGTAATCGTCCTTTCAAAATGTATATGAACAAGCTATTTGAAAGTTTCTATATCTAGCTTCAAATGATGCCAATAATTCTCGACATTCTGTCAACTGATACTCAATTTATGCATTGTACAAACAATTAATTCTAGTTCTTGTGCAGACAACGTATGAGAACTTCAGGTACCGATATGATATGAAGGAGAATCCGTATAACAAAGGATTGATCAATAACATCAAAGAAGTCTTTTTCTCTAAAATCCCACCTTCATTGAACGATTTCAGAGCATATATTCAAGAAGATGATACGGAACTTGCTCATCATAAAACCATTGGAAGTATCAGTAGTTCAATGGAAAAAATCGATATTGAAATGGGAGTCAATTTTGGTGAGGAGAATGGCCTTTCACTACCAGAGATTTTACGTAATCTTGAATGTGATGAAATTGAGGATAGTATGAAACAGAGGGATATGAGCGGAAGAACTGATTCTGACTTGTTGCTTCCCATTGAACAAGAAGTGGAAGACTCAGCGATTAGCTCCTCGATCAAAGTTGAGGACAATGCAGCGGAGAAACTTGATGGTGTAACAGGAAAGACATAAAACGAGGTATTATTCTTTTTCTCCTCTCTACTATATGACTTCTGCAGTTTTTCTATTTCAGCTTGTGTGGTTTTCAACGTATTGTCATCACCACTGAAAGCAAAAACAGAAACAAAAACACGAAAAGTTTTTCCTCCCAGATTTAGTGACAACTAAAGCTTGCATGCTATTCCATCATTAAGAGCAAGTTAGGATCAACTTCGATTTTTTTAAAAAATATCTGAAACTTTAATTTGCACCTGATGTTTCACGAATCGAGCAATTTGTCTGTTGAGAGAAAGAGCAGTAGGAGAAATGTAAATGAGACATGGTTTTAGCATAATTTGTCTTGCCAGTTTATAGCCATTTTTTCATATCGTTTTTCATTGCGTGTTTGGGTTTTCCGGTGTTAGTGCTTTTCGTTGATATGATTGAATTATAGCCCTTTTCGACATTGTTCTTTACTAGATCTAACTTACAATTTAATTTCATAAATTGAAGTCAGATTTTATTTTTATTTTGACAGGTTTAGTATGAGGGAAATCCTTGTCCCATGAATATTTGCATGCTTGTGCTGAAGTTTTTTTACTTCAATGATGGCAGTGTTTGGTTCTGGCTTCCATCGACTTTTAGATACAAGGTTCCAGCACGTATTTCCATAACTCGACACTACTATGAAAAAGATTTTAATTTCTCATTATTTCTTTTCAAATATTGTTCAACAATTTATAATCCAGCTCACAGTACATGTCACCAGAGTTACGGGGTGATATCGTTAATAATGACTCACGATCTTGCTACAAATCGAGAGAGGATTCTTGTAATGACATTTTAGCAAGGTGGATTGGATGAGATTGAACAGAATTAAGAAATAACATAAAATTAAAGTTTGTTTACTATACTGTTCAATCTCTTCTAATATTAAGTACCAAACACGCACCAAGAGTGAAAATTTGTAGTGATTTCTCAGTCTTTATATTTATTGTGGCATTGAATTTTTTTGTTCTCTTCAGAAAATTGAAGAGAATGTTAGGAATCTATATTATTTTTTGAGAATTAGTGTGTGAGATCATAATTTAGATTGAAATTTGTATTTATTTATTTTTTTCTTGTTAGAAACTTAAAATAAAGATAAATGAAATTCAAATAGTGAAAATAACGAGAAAATTTGTACAATTTGTTTGTCTAATGAACTACAATTAAATTATTAAGGAGGTTATAAAAGGAAATAGTATACGCTAAATTACAAATTCATAAAGTAAAAGCAAAAAGAAAGAAAGAAAAAAAATTGAAAAAATGTTATTGAGATATTGTAGAAATCAATTTGAATTTCAAAAATTGCGATCACAAAGATATACTAATCAAGTATTGATGTATGAAGTCAAATCTTGAAAGTGTTGAGGATGACCACACATAAAAATAGCCGTAACAAATATAAATAATGTTAAGAAAAATCATCGATATTTCTTCTATATTATAAAGGAAAATTAATCGTTCTTAAGCACGGTCTTCTAGCTTCATACACCTTCGTCGCCTCCTTCCCAAAGAAAGCACAAGGCATGGAGGGTGCCTCTGTTGCATAGCAGTGTGATGATAATCTCAAAGAGACAAAAAATGGTCTTTAAGGTGTGAAGTTTTAAGTCGAAAGGACAATGAACTATTGATGAAATGTAGGTGGATTTATGGTTGCTCGTAAAATGGTATAGGTGAATGAAAATGACAACAAGAAGTATAGTTACTCTTGAAATATTTAGGTGTAAATTAGAAATTGTTTTTTAATTCCAGTCTTAATACATACCCAAATTAACGTGCTAAAGATTCAATTATATATAGAGAGGAGAAAATGATTTACTAAGCATCGTTACTTAGTTTGCAAAATGATCGATTACTTAATTGATGAATAATTCGACGGTGCCTCTTACGAATTAAACGATCATATTCACCAATTAATTGACGTATCATGTCATTGTTGCTTAGCATAATCTTGTCAGATCATTTCTCCTGTTATCACTGATCGTAAGAAAGTTTTCTCCGCTGCTCACAAAAAAAGTTTACCTACGCCCCATAGCTGTCTTCACCGAAAACAAAACTCTATTGCTCCTTTTACCTCTAATCCCTCTTCTAACGTCATCGCTCCTCATCTTCGTCATCACTATCTAGTGAAAGCTTTTTAGGTCCTGTGGTCAAATCCTAACGTGGGAAAGAGAGATACTAATATTGGTGTGGTTATACTACATGTACATATAAATTTATATACATATGATATGATGATATATGATTGGATATTAATTTTTTCAACCAAATAAAATAAAAACTTCCTCACTTTATTTTTGACACCTCATCTTATGTAAATTAATTTTAACTTTGACTAAAACCTTTTACCTTAACTAAATAATTATTGACTTTAACTATAAATGAGTGGGATGTAACATCGTACATTGCGGATGCTTTCAAGTCTACTAGAATAAAAAAATTAAAAATATTACCTCTTCTTATGTAGGCAATGAAAGAAGAGGTAAATTTGCAAAATCTCAAAGTTTTGTGGTCAAATTGAAACTAATCCTAAAAATTAGAGTCAAAAATTGAAATTTGCATTTACAGTAACTGATGCAAATCAATCAGGTAGGGGAGATCTGCAGAAAAGCACACGGAATTCAGAAGAGAAAGAGAAGGAAAATCAAAGAAAATGGGAATCAGATTCATTTTAATGGTGAACAAACAAGGGCAGACCCGTTTGGCCCAATATTATGAATATCTAACCATAGAAGAACGCCGAGCACTTGAAGGTGAAATCGTCCGTAAATGCCTTGCCCGCACTGAGCAACAGGTGTGCGTTTATTACAAATGATGTGAATAATGTAAATTATGTTTAATACCACTTCCTTGAATTCTATCCTATTTCTAATTCTGTGCAAAAGACCATTTTTTTATACTTATTTATTATGTGCAGAAAATTTATTGTTCGATGTTCGTGGGTGTAAATTAGGATATCTTGCTGATTAGATTAGTAATATGAATATGAGTTAGTGAATTTTTAATTTATTCTAAACCTGGATAATTTAATTTGGTGATGAGATGTAGGAACTTAGTGGATCAAATTGTTGATTGTATAGCTGCCCTAAATTCGATGCCAAAAAGCAGACTTTTAATTATTATTGCAGAATTTTCTTGTTCGTGGGGGTGTAAATTACGATATCCCATTAATTAAATTAGTAATATGAACCCGAGTTAGTGAATTTTTAATTTATGTGAAACAAGTATGCTTTAATTTGGTGATAAGTTTTAGGAGCTCAGGTGGATCAAATTGTCGATTGTATGGATTTAAAATTTCAATATATGGTGAAAGCATTGATATCCAACATAAAAAAAATACTAGTTTTAAGCTAGAATGAACATTAAAGTTGTACTTGGTGACATTTAATCCAGAGTTCCTGATTTTTGTTCTCAAGAAATATGTTGAAACTCAATTGAAGACTAACCATGGCGTCAAGTGGAGAGCGATTGCATGGTAGAACATATGGAGAAATGCATGGATTACTTTCTAGGAAATTTGCCGTCAGAACTAGCAATTTCGATCCAAAGTAGCCATATTGAAATTCTTTGCCCGAAAAGCGACGATCAATAGATATGTTTTAACTTTTACTGTACTTTTTTTCTGGAGGAAATTTTCTTCCTTTGCTACAATCTGATTAAGTTTTCTATTATCTTAGGTTGAGTCTACATGGTTTAAGAAGATGTTCTGTATTCATGTTGACCATATAGATTTAAAACCTCAACTAATGGCCCTGGCTGATAGTGTACTCACAGATGATCTGTATTTGTCGTAGAGTTCTGCTCGTAAGCAGTAAAAATACACCAAAGCTTATTAACCGAAATATTTTTCCCTTTAGTTGCAAAGTTGAGTGGACAATCTGAAAACTACGGGTTTTAGTTTTTTGATAAATCTGTGTTAAAACTGAATCGATTTGTGCTATTACTAGGCTATGGCTTCTTGTCCTGTCTTCTCATTCATACGACTTGTTTCTTTTTATATTGTTTTTATATTATTTGCTAACTTGAATGGTGGAAAGCTTGGGGACCTTTAGACAACCAGTTGGTGCCTTTTTCTTTTATTGAAGATGCTAAGCTGTTTGTGGACTGTAATGTTTTATTGTGATTGCTTACTTATTCTTTGAACAGTGTTCGTTTGTCGAGCATCGGAACTACAAAATTGTGTATAGACGCTATGCATCGTTATTTTTCTTGGTTGGAGTAGACAATGAAGAAGTAAGTCCTCCTATCTTGAGATATCCTCTATAACTAAAATCTCTTGCGTATTCAATATCATGCCTCTTCATTGTCAGTAAACTTATTTTCTGTTGGAAACAACATATTGCATGCTTGATATAAAATTTACCCAGCAAGTTTTTGGTCCTCACTTGTTTATTTTGGGTCAAACACTTTGTAAGATCACTCACCTGGAAAGCAATCCCTCTCATTCCATTAATTTTAAGACAGCATAATAAAAAATTTGGGGAAAGAAATGCTTTGGACATTGTAAATAGCATTGCAACTTTCAAGTACAAAGTTGATAAGCTGACCATGACTGTTTCTTCTAGAGGAAGATATAACCACATTTGACTGCTACGATAAAGTGAATCTCTAATCATGTAGACCTATATGATGATTTTAGCTATCTCAAAATGTCTTCTAGCCAGTTGAATGGTAAATAGCCTGGATACAATTAAATACACCTATATGATATGTATAAGATTAAGCTATTAGAGTACAACCTACTAGATATAAATTATTAAACCAACCATCTTTGATTTCTTACATAATGAGCTTGAATCTCAGAAAATAACTTCAGTTGGTGCTTGCCTTATGCCTAGCTAGCTTAGTGATTGCATTTTTAAAAAAAATGTTATTGCCACTGCATGATCACTTTAGTGATTGCATATTTAAACATTTGTCTTTGGCACTGTTCTATCACTTGATTCTTGGGTTAACATTTTGGAGACATTTGTTTATGGATATGTGAATGTTCTGAAGAAGCTCTTTCAATGGCTACTCAATTTGAAGGAAGACCTTGCTACTTCTTTACTTGTTTCATAGCATTTTTGGCTAATCTTGAATAGTCCACTTATAAGTAAACAAGTTTGTTTTGAAGTAAATAATTTTTTATTTGTCCAAGTTTCAAACAAATTAGTTATTTAGTCGGTTAATTGTTACTATAAAAAGTTTAGTTATTCAAACATGTTTGGAAGTAACTTTTACTCTCTTAAAGCTGTGCCAAACATGCTCTATTGTCCATTTTGTTGCCGTGTGAATGTAATAACGTCAATCGTGAATACTTCGTAATAAACTTTTCTGCTTTCTGAATGAATTTGATTTTGTAGAACGAGCTTGCAATTTTGGAATTTATCCACCTACTAGTGGAAACTATGGATCGCCATTTTGGCAATGTGGTAAGTTTCTGAATATAGACAATTCATAAAACAATTTTTTCTTCGTCTTTGTCTTCGAAATTTGTTTGAACTGTAATTATGACTGCGCAGTGTGAGCTGGACATAATGTTTCATTTGGAAAAAGCACACTTCATGCTGGAGGAAATGGTGATGAATGGTTGTATTGTTGAAACCAGCAAGGCTAACATTCTGAGTCCAATACAGCTGATGGACAAAGCATCATAATCTGTTAAATGACTCTTTTATGACTATGTTTTATAATTATTTGTATGTCATTTGTACTTGTGTCATTCGAAAAACATTTGAGATTTCTTGATTTCATAATGGAAGATAATTTTATAGTTAATTAGAGCTGCAATGGACCAGTTTACAACCTACCCGGTCAAATAATAGGTAAGAACTAGCCAAACCTGGAAAGAACTGGGTGAAACCCAGCGGGTTTGGTACCTTTTAATAGGGTATCTTCAAAATATTAAGAAACAATATCATACATCCTCTAAGCTTCATGACAATATCGTAAACACCGCTTTACGTATAAAAAATAATACTAACCTTTCCTATTTCTAATTTGAGTATTATCATGTTCATTTCTCAACTACTTTTTGGCCATAGTTCATGGAAATTGAGGTTATATAACTCGCATGCCTTGTGAAAAAAGTATGAAAATTTCTGCCACCACTACCATGCCTTGTGCGGAAGCAATGGCAAGGACTGATAAGTGTCTCTTTGCTGGCGATGACTCCATCCCGCCAAGGGATGGTAGTCCGTCGTGAGGCAGGAGTGGTGATGATGACATAAAATGGGAATTAGGATCAATCTTGCTACACAAACATGGACACTTGATATAATTTAAAAACAGGGACGTGTCTCAAATATTCATTGGACAGTTATCCAATTTTGTTAACTGTCTTTGTTCGAGTAACTTAATTGAATTTGGATTTAGAATCGATATTTCCAAGTTCAACAGTGGTGTTGACAAGTACCTGTTCTTGGATTTGATTTATGTGGTGGAAGAAGAGTAATGCTATTTAGCACCACTAGTATTGCAACATCAGTAAAAGTGACACTAAGTGTCATTAAGTTTGATTACTAAAGATTCAATTATATAGAAAGGAGAAAATGATTTACTAAGCATTGTTACTTACTTAGTGAAATGATACATTAATTAATTGATGAATAAGATGGTGCCTCTTAGGAATTAAATCATCATATTCACCAATTAATCGATGTATCATGTCATTGTTGCTTAGCATAATCTTGTTAGATTATTTCTCTCGTTGTTTTCTCTGCTGCTCACAAAAAAGTCTACCTACGCCCATAGATCAATATAACTATTTTCACCAAAAACAAAACTTTCCCTATCGCTCCTTTTACCTCTAATCCCTCCTCTAACGTCATCGCTCCTCATCTTCATCATTACTATCTAGTGAAAGCTTCCTGGGTCCTATGGTTAAATCTTACCGTGCTAATACTAGTATGGTTATACTACATATACATATAAATTTACACACATAATTTGATGAGATATGATTGGAAAATGATTTTTTCAACCAAATAAAAAAAAAACCCTCACTTTATTTAACACCTTGTGTGTATATAAATTATTATATAACTGATTTTATTCTCAAAAAAGTGCTGTCATTCATGGGTTATATATATTGGTCCGGGTTAGAATTAGGCCCAAAGCATTTATGATGAAATTTAGCCCAGTCAACAGCCTCAAAATACGGTATAACATAGCGATTGCGGTCTACATTTCAAAGTAATCTCCATCGGAAACTCTCTCTCTAAATCTGAGGTACTCTCTCTAACCGCGCTTGTTCTTGCACAAATCTAAATTGCAATTTATTTGCATTTTTAGATTTCTTTATGGGTTTGATTGGATTTAATAATCAATTCGTATGGATGGGGATTGGCGATGTAAGGATTGACCTCGACTGGATTCTAGAGTTGGGAATCTGGATTTTTATTTTTAGGATTTTGTACGTCCTTGAACAATTTCAGTTTTTTTTTTGTCTAAATTGTGGTAACGATTTTTTCATTTTCTGATTTCTGTTAAAAAGCATGTGGTTTATGTTAATGTTTTTATAGATTGTTAAACTATTTCTTTGTTGACTTTATGACTAGGAAGTGTGGGTTAATCTTTTCCTATTAGTGGTTGTTCAGATGTCTTTATTTACGCAATACTCATTGACAGATTTGAGTAATTCAATCTTATTTTTAGTTTGTTTTATTCTGTCAAGCGCGTGAATAAAATATCAATAAAATAACTTTATCGTCAATTATTAGTCCATGTAACGATTGATAGAATCTCAAGAAATGCTAACTGCAGCTTTTGCACGGTTATTACATGTGAGTACCCTGTGATTTTAGCACTAAGCTCTCAGCAAAGCTCTTGATTTATCAAAATGAAGTTTGTAATATATGGAAGAGCATGGTTTTATGCCTATATGAATTCAACCCATTCAATGGTTAAAGAATTCAAGCTGGACGTTATTTATATTTCCTAATTGTCTGTGGTGATTGTGTGGGTTTGTACTTTAGAAAGATGCATGATGCTTTTCTGGATTCGTTTCTCATGGATTATGAAATCATAATAGAAGTTGTTCATTGCTACTTGGGATCTCGCGAAGAAGAAAAAAGTTTAAAGTGATTGATCAGTGATCTTGATATGGTATGTTTGCTTGATGTTGTATGTGTGAATTTACTTCCTTTGGGGATGGCATCCAATTTGGGCCTAATATTGACTATTGTTGCAAAATACACTGGAATTTTGGTCAAATCAACGTTTACATACAATATTATGTAAACAAATTTGCTATTTGATGTTTGTATTGTGAATAAATGAGTGGATTGAAGAATAGTTTAATGTTTAATTCAAGCTGAGTAACTTCAGAACTGATAACTGGAGAGTGGTTCCCAATTTTTCTGAAAAGTATGTTAGTAATTAATTTTGAAGTGGAGTTGTTCCTTTTTTTTTTCCTTCAATCCCATTGCCTAGGTCATTAGAGATCTCTAAAGGAATGGAGTTTGAGCAACTTGAGAACTTTATTGACTGAAGGATCATAACTTATGCCTCTCATCTTGTATTATATTTATAAGTAGCTTCATAGGTGCAATTTCACTTGTTTAGTGGTGCTTCTTGTCTTTCCTCCCAATAGAGGTTTTTGCTTAGAACCTTTTCCTTTTTTTATTTTTTATTTTTTTGGTGGGTGTCGGGTTCAGTGGGGTAGGGGGACAGAGATCTCAACTATATATTTGTGGAATAGTTAGTAGAATGGTGTTATTATCTGGTTCTATTTATCGAATATACTCTATGGATACCATCCCTGTTAGATCTATGTTATAGTCTTATAGATCAACCAAATGCTTTAAATCATAATTTTTGGTTTCGGATAGCATTTGGAGATCGTTAATCAGTAATGCTATTTTATTTGATCCATATGTTCGGTGTTACCATTTTTAGAAATGATTGTAGATTTACTGGGTAGATAATTGAAAATAAAAAATTCATGCAGAATCATAGTTCAAATGTTTATTAATTTTGTTATTTTGAATGACTCATTTTCCCATTTTTTTCGACCTGGTTTCTGTGGGAGCAAGTAGAAATATTGATGATTAGTTAATTGTTTGTTGGCCCTTAGTCAAATAAAAAAAATGGATGATTCCTTTGCTCTGGGAAGGGCCAATCAAAGAATTTCATTGTATCCCTTCTAAGTGTTCTATTTAATGTGATATTTCGTGGGGATATAAAAGGGATAGAGTACAAAACTTTTTATGAATATTTATGGAAGAATCAATGATTGAAAACAATATGAGCATATAAATTACTAAAATCACATAGTAATCTTTTTATTTAACATTTCAAAGAAATAATTGATTTAACTAGGAGGTCCATTGGCACTTCTTCGGATTTTAAAAAAGAAAGAGTAAACCTCACTGATTTACCGCCTTAACCATGACATAAGTTGATAAAGCATAATTTGTGTTTCTAAAATTAAAAACACAGCGATAAGTGTGCGATTTGGTCTCAGTATTGACTTTTTGCTAATGTTTTTTCACCTGGAGAATTATTTGGATTATTGGAATTCCATAGAAAATTTTATGTAAAGAGAGAGAAAGAATGACTTGTTTCATAGTTATTTCAGTTTTTTCTAGCTGCTTTAAATTAGTTTTGTTTAGTGGAACTTGTGAAATGCTTTCAATTGTAATAAAATATAAGGTGTTATTTGCAGGATTTGCAGACTTCTAGCAAGAAGTTAAATGGCTGGCAGTAGGGTCGCCCACGCTACTTTGAAAGGACCGAGTGTGGTGAAGGAGATAGTTATTGGAATCGTGCTTGGTTGTGCAGCAGGTAGTGTATGGAAGATGCATCACTGGAACGAGCAGAGAAAAGTTCGGGCATTTATGACTTGTTGGATAAAGGCGAGATCACTGCGGTTGCTGCAGAAGAATAAATATTCCACAGCTGTTCCAATTTTTTTTCTTATTTTTTAACCAAACCTTTTTTTCATCAATCAACTATTTCAAAATATATTTTTTTAAAAATAATGGTGTTTAAACATGCTATGTATATGTAGTCACAACTTTGATGAAAGTAGCAATCATATTCTTAAACACCATTATTCAATTCAGCCCTATATCACCGTCTGCTGCCTGCATGCATGTGATGTATCATGTATATATATAAATCAGCCGCCGAATTTCACTCCAAAACTGCCGAATTCCTCTAGCTGTTGCCTTTCTTTTCCTTTCACCAAAAACAACAGAATTAGTAATTATTAAACAGAATAATTTAACAATTTCATTATTATTATCACTTCATAAGAAAATAGACATTTTAGATAAAACAAAGAGTTCAACTGTTAGGTTAATGCCCTAAATTAGGTTTAGGGTTCAAGATTCGCGTATTTGATAATTGGACCTTGAAGAGATTGAATTAGGGTTCAATTTGAAGAAGGAAAAAGGAGTTGCGGCGTGACATCTATGCGGCCGCATCCGGCCTCTCAAAGAATTCTGGGGAGGAAAAGTTTCCTCTATGCGACCGCATAGAGTAAAATCTGGGCGCCGCGCGGGTTTTTCTTTTTTAACGTGTTTTTAACCTAGTTTCCATATCTTGACATAGCTTTAGGGTTTTGGCTGTGTACTATAAATATAGGACTTCTTCATTTAATTTAGCAGGAGCAATATTGCTAAGTTCTTTGTATTCTCTCCATTATTGTCATTGAATAAAATCTTCATTTCTCTGCAATATCTCTTTGCTTTCTTTAGTTTTCTTTTCTTTAAATCTTGTGGATGTTCTTGTGATCTTTGTTACTTCATATTGAAGCCATTAATCTCTTGTGGTGGTTTCACCGATCCCAACATCGACATCGACATCAAATAAAGAAAGTGAATTAAAATTTTTAACAGAGCTTTAAGAATACAGGTAAAGAAAAAGTAACTAGAAGTTTACACAAAGATTTAAAATTTCCAAGATGAATCCATCGACTTCATTCTTAGGAAGATCTAGAACAATGAATGAAGAATCTTCTTCTCGATTAAGTACTTCAAGCATAAATAAAAGCTTAATAGAAAGAATTTTAAATAAACCAGAACAATATGATCAAAATATAGAAGAAATTTTAGATCCACAACAAGATTATATAAGATTTCAAACTAATGGTTTAAGATTACTTAATCCAAATGTATTATATAATAAAGGAATATTTGAATCAATGACGCAGTTTTTTAGACATAATAGAGAAAGTATCTATCCAATGTATAGGTAATCAAGTTAGAAAATTAAATTTAATATCAGGAGATTCCAAGAGAGAATTAAAGATAAGAAATT
>CAIGRL010225066.1:0-12261 GCA_903798325.1 Fraxinus xanthoxyloides
TGTGATTTACTAGTTATTATCAATAAAAATCATCATTTACATGTGAAGTTGACTTGAATTTTATTCATACAATTTTCAACGTCAACACAATATAAGCTATAGGCTATGATGGTCAATGGGCTTTTCCAATATCTTCGTCATCATCTGAGTACGATACAGAATAATCAATTTAACAATTACAATACAAAATAGCCCTTAACATTTAGCCCATGTTTAAGGGATTTTTCTTTTATTTTTTTAGAAAAACATTTATTTAAATAATGATTTTTTGGAGAATATGTGGTTATAAAATAAGGAAAGGTTTTGGATTTACGTGTAGAATATTTTATTATACGAATGCGTGGTTAAAAATGAGTATGTGGAAAAAGAGAGTTTTGATTTAAAGAATGTCAAACAATGGCTTAATGACAAAATACTAAACAGATTTCTTGATAAGTATAATAATCCAATTTCTTAATTAGTTTGAGCCAATTCTAATTTATAATCCCTTCACTATTATTTACTTTATAAAAATTACCTTCATCCCAAAAATAAAAGTAATTTCATCTACCAATCTAAAGAAAATTAATAACCAGGATTCGACCAATTAAATTTTTATCTCGTTCCATAATTTCATTCTTTCATGTGAATATCCATCAACACAATTATTTCTACAAATTAGCCCATGTTTGGTACCAATTAAAATTTAGATTTTAATTTAAATCAAATTCAACAATTCATTTTAACCACATATTTTATGAGTTCCACAACTTTTCAACCACACATTTATCAACTTCTACCAAAATTCATTAAAAATCTGATCTTAATCTCCAACAAACGGGTTGTAACAATATTACGTCCTTCAAAGAATTTCGTCTTTGAAATTCACTTGAGTGGATTCTAAACATGAGGATATTAACACATATTTGATTATCACTTTCCCATGTTACGTCGTATTAAATGATTTCTCCAACGTAACTAGCATACTAATATAACTATACAAAATCCATGCTTTCCTATCGAGATCTCTTCAATTGTACTAAGAAGAGCTCTCTTTAATTGTGCTCGTAATCTTAAAACATAAGTTAAATCTAATATTTATTTACTAAACCGTGGGAATAGGGAATACATTCTTGAATATCAGATAAGTCAATTGTAAACTCCATTAATAAACGATTGGGTCCAAGCATTGAATACATATTAAGGACAAATATATGACATTCTTAGCTCTTCAGTTTGCCAAACCTTAGAGAGACTCAATTATTTCCCAATTTGAAGTTCAAGATACTAATTTCATATGTTAACCCAAACTTCACTTTTTGCCATGATTTGAATTACTCTTTAGTCAAGTTCTTTTTCCGTAACAATTGTTACACATTTAAGATCTAATAACTTTCTTTTGACATTTTCATCGTAATAAATAAGTCCTTGGAATATTTCAGTATCAGATATAGCCTCAAAAATCGTCATTTATATCTAGTTATTATATGCTAACTCCTTCTAGCCAAAAAGTAGCATGGTGTAGCTTCCGATCGTCAGGACTACCCACGACATCAAAAACTCTTTCAATTTTGATCATCCAAGATTCTGCTACTACTAGATCAATCGTGCCTATAAACAATTTAACCACAACTCATTCAATATCGTCTCTTTATCTGTGCTGCACAAAGCAGAAGCAACAATTATAGCAATCCTATCAGGTATAGGATCCTACCTACAAAATATACATGACATATTGAGAACAATTAGAATAGACGCGATACAAATCTACTGTCTTTATGATCATACTCTGATCCTGAATCACCATGGTGGATTCAAAATGTAACGTGAGCCGATTGTAGATGTCAACTAGATGCCGGACTCACCACCAAATCTACCTTTGACCTGTGGTAGCTAAGATAAATATTAAAAAAATCATTTATTCTGCACTTTATTTTGATTAGCATGTGTAATGGGGCATGTGTTCCCTATTTTATAGCGTATTTCTATATGGTAAAATTTATTACTTTTCATGTAGATTTAATCCATATTACAAGAGGAACTCTATCAACTTTTTTTTTCCCCCTCAATTCATTATAATTATAGGAGGTCAAAGGTAGCCATGGAGGGTCCGATGTCTAGTTGATATCTACCGTTGGCACATGTCACATTTCGAATCCATCACGGTGATTCGGGACGGATCATGTCAGAATGAGTCTTAGTATGGAATTCAAATCAAGAGAGACACTAGGATACTGAATCCACCGCTATAATCCTTATTTAATTCTCAATTACCCATCGATAATTATTTCTTGTGTAGGTAAATATCAATTATTCGAAATTAATCAAAAATATTTACCTAGATGAGCTCAACCCTTAAATGTGAACTAATCATATGCGAACATATAAATATGCATTCAATCACAAAATTCATTATTCAAAGTTTATATAGTATAGATTAATATCTCAATAAACTATAGGACCCTACGTTTTTTTTTTAACCATGTGCTAAATTTATACCAAACCTCAATCAAAAATAATATAAATCACAAATATGCTTCAACAATGATTAAGCACCACAACAGAATAATGCATAATAAACAATCAACCAACATCAACAATTATTACAAAAACGAGCGATCTTAAAATAAAATAATTCACAAGGTTTCATCGCAATCCCAATGGACATCATTCAAATCAAAGAGTTCGAGATTTTATTTTTTTTATATGAAACATGTAACCTGGAATAAGTGATGAGAAAGATGAGTACTACCCTTAATTTTGAATATGCTCAATAAACCTTGAATTGCACCTTCTTCACCTTCATCTAACCGGAGATATGGGATATGTGTGTGTGTAGGTATCACTTAAAAGGTCCTAACACAAGTCTAAAATATCCTAAGTAGCATAAAATCATGTTTCCTCAACGAGCACGGTATTTAGCTCCCTGTGTGCCAAGGGACTGGTGCACCACTCTTGATACTATTTTTAAATTTTTCTCTTCAATTCAAGCATGTACTGGCAAACCCTTCTTCCCAAAATAGTGAGACCGTCCTGCAAATTTCGATGATCTTCCACTAACCTTGTGTGTATATGCTTAGGTCCTCGTTTATAAATTTAGCACATTTGGTTCCTATTCTTTAACTTTCTTCAATTTTTGGTCGCTGAAATTTTCCATGCTGTGAGTTATTTCCTCCAATTTATCCAAGATCCGGGCTCAATTAATCTCCAAATCAACCACAATCAACCAATGGAACCACAAACCAACACTTCCCAAACACAAATGGTTGCTCCAATTGTACAGCGCACAAAGGACTAAGGGTGGAAAGGTAACAACCAAAGGGCAACCAGAAAGGCTAAACAATGAAGAAGAAAGAATGGGTCTCTTAAGAGAAGGCACAAAACCAAGGTTGCACTAAGCAAGACTAGAAACCGGTTGCTCTTTCTCTCTTCACAAAAGGACTGTTGCTACTAATCTTTTCCACACCCTTAATTGTGATTAGCAACCAAATTAAATAGGTTAAGAATAGGTTAAGCTTTTAGGTCAAAAGAATAGGCCAATAGAAAAGGGGTAAGTGAGCTAACACCTTAAAGTCATCCTAGTCATTTGGGTTGGGCCATGAGCGATACAAATATAATTAGGCTGCTTCAAATGACTCAAGTGGGTTACGTGATTCGACTGGTTCGATTGTGGTGTCAATACTTCACTTCACTCATCGGCCGAGACCTATGAAGTATTATCCATTTAAACCAATTTAACATCATAACCCTGGATTTATTGGATATCAAAACTCAACACATACTTTAGTTTGGTCCCTAAATGCTATGATTTCTTTCAATTAACTTTTTAATCCTTTCTGTCACGTCACAATACTTCCCAGTCCTTGTGCAATTCTATCCTTTTGTCCAAACACACGCGGTCTCTACCTTTTGCTTGATTCATCTCCAAATTGGGAGTTTCACTTAAGAAAACAAAATATATACTAAAATGAGTAGAAATTTGTCGACTAAGTTTTAAGATAATTTAAGAATATAGATGATCGTATAAAATATATTTATCAGTTAACATTTGTTTTCCTGTATGGAAAATGTAGAAATTGAGGTGCAAATGCGGCAACCAATACTTGCTATGAGGGTATCAAAGTCATTTTAGATATAGTAAATATTGATAAAGTAACTTTCCGTGCAAGTGCTCTGAAAAGTTCTATCTAGGACAAAACTCTCGAACCGAACTGAACTCGAACCAAGCGACCCTTTTTAAGTTAAATACCTAAACGGGTATCTGAATAGAGAATCGACAGATTTGATTCAAAACTAGACCAATAACCGAATAATCTAATAAGAATTAAATCTACGTAATTTTTTAAATTCTTTTATCTTGAATAAGTCAAAAAATCTAAATAAATTTGCTAACTAATTAATTTAGTCCAAATTCAAAATTATGATTTCACTATATCTATTTTCCAGTCAAGTTCAACTTAAACAAATTGACCTAAATTTTATTCAAATCTCTTCTTCTACCGTAATTTCGTTTCTGTCGTTCTATTACTGTGAACTCGCTATCTTCCTTTTCTTATGATTTTAACAGTCAAATTTATGAAGAACTCCCTAAAGGAATGTGCAAAAGATGTCACGAGATTGGACTACATTATTGTGTAAGAGTTAAGATTGAATATCATGGTCAAATTAATGTAGCGTTGTTAAAAATATAAAGAAATTTATTATTGAACGGAACTCGGGAACCAAACCGAATGAAATCGGACACAAACGGTTTCATAATTAAATTTGGATTCAACGGTTCCACTTATTAAATACCCAAAAATTGAGTTTTAGTTCTGTCTGAATCGAATTGGACCATATCCAACCCTAGTTCTACCCAAGTCAGTTAGGATAACGCACAACTTTTAAAACTTTTAAGTGGGAATATGATGCAGCCACTGGTCCTTGCTCGTTTATCATGCCATAGAAGAATGTATTATACAATAAAAAATGTTACTTGTACAAATTTTGTATATGAATGAATTTATAGGTGTCGAGATGACAAAATTCGATTGGTTGATTTAACTTTATTTTTTGTTCAAACTCCAATGGAATTTTGCCCCACATTTTATAAATACAACCTGTACATATAGCATTTCTTATATAGGTCCAAAATCTATTGAAATCTTGCCAACTGGCATTCAATAAGTCAGTATATACACCCCGTCTATTTCCCGTTATTTGCAATGAATAATTAATTTTCAGGCCCTTTTTTCCAACCCATGCGTCCCAATGTAAGATGGTGAAATCAAAAGTTGCGGCTGTGGACCAAGTAACGGTTGGAATTTTCGTTGAAATGAGCAAAAAATATTGGAAACAAATCGGGGCATAAATACAGTATGTACATGTAACATTTTTTTTATATATGTCCAAAATCAAATGAAACCTTGCGAACTAGCATCCTGTAATTCAATATGTAAATACAGTTTGTACATATAGCATTTCTCTTATATAATAACATATTTTATCAAATTAATAGGCTCCAAACGGGCGCTTAGTTTCTTACTTTTCCCTGCAAGTTGATCAAAAGTTTCTTCTTTTAGGACACTCCACTCCAATAATTAAAATGTAAGATTTTTGCATTTGTTACTCCCACTTATAATCAGAATATGACTTAGGGAGGAAGCAAAAATCAATACGTGCTAATTCCATCTATATATATACATGCCTGTTTACCATTGTACAATCGAGAAAATCATGAATATTGCTGTTCAAAAACAGTGCAGATTTTACAATTAAAAAACGAAGAAAATGATCAGAAAGTGGAGGTAGAATTTGAGTAAGTTTTACTTGCAGGTTTGCCCAATCGTTGCTCAGATTTGTCTTTCCGCTTCCCACCCTTCTGTTCTCTAAAGAGTTTGCCGCTCAATGTGGCGCTTAGTTTACTCACCTTCTTTTCCTCAACTGTTCTCTCTTTACACTGTTCTTTCGCGACAAAATTCTGTAGAATTCTGCTGTTTTGATCCTATTTCGTCAAGGTGGAGGATGCTGCCTAGTCCTCTAATCGAGCAACCTTTGCTCCTCCTCCTTTGGCATCCCTCTTTATTATATAAAACTCTCCCCATCCAGTCTCTAGCTAGCAGCGTCAGGGCGCTTAGTTTTGATAGCCGGCACCACCCACAACGTTCTCCCAGCATTCAGTCATCCATTAGTCTTCGACCCTTTATCCAGCAACTGGTCTTTTGGCCCTCCAATGTCTAATCCATGCCTCTGGTGCATCGCTGGTTCTGCGCAGGGTTCGGCTTATATAGCAAGTGGCATTGGTATGCAGTATTACGGCGATGTACTGCAGTCTGTCGAGAAATGGGACATGAACAAGAAGGATACCAGATGGAACTGGGAAGATGGCTTCACTTCAAGATAGAAAGTTCAGGAGAAAAGCTGTGGAAGCAATTGAGTATAGAGGAAACCTTTGCATAATAAATATAAATGGAATAGCCCCCAAAGAATGGATTGTTTATGATATCTTGACAAATCAGTGAGAAGAAATGCCATGGGGAATGCCCGCCGGATGGAAAGGGCTGGCTACCGTGTATGGTGATTTTCTATGCAGTAAGAGGGTTTTGTTATATGTACACATCCAGGAGAACAGGCCCCCTTACAGTAGGGGGCCCACGATTTTTTATTGGTCGTGGGCCCTCTTTATTGTGAGGGGATTGTGGTGTACAAATAGCAAAACCCTTAAAGGTGGATCGGGGAAATGGTTCATTGAACAAGTATAATGCAAAAAATGATTACTGGGAGAAGGTGATCACGTCATCAGAGCATCTGGAAGTTGCTGAAAATATAGCCACAAGCCGGGAAGAGTTTGTGCAGGTGCCGGTGGTGGAAAGATTATTGTTATTGATATTTTAGCAACGCCCGCTAAAATTTGAGTGGTGGCGGGAAGTTAAAATTGTTCATATATTGTCAAGGATGACTCTTTTTGCGAGCTAATCCTCAGAGGTTACTCGTACACAACTCATGTATTGTCTTAAATTAGAAATGTTCACTTGTTAACCTTCTTAAAACCTTTGATGTGGTGGCCTCAAGAGCTCATAGAAGCCCAAAAATATTATATATTATCATCTTCTCTTCATTAGATAAGATGTTTGTTGATGAAGAATATTCTCTTAAATTTAAAATAGTCTTTTGAGCATACTTATTTGATCTCCTCATCAATTCCAGGTATTGGGTCTTAGGTTATTGGTCAAACCTATGGATTAGTAGTTGGATCGATGGGTTAGTGCTTAAAAATTCTAAAAAAAAATTTAAAGTATTAAATTCTCTTTGAGATAAAATTAAAGTTTTTAAATTATTTGTCATTAATTACTTATATATTTTTAGATTACTTTGTTAAATATTTAATTTATTTTAATTAAAATTAGGACTATAATTTTTTTTTAACTATATATTGCACTCTACTGACTATGTGCTACTTATCTTAAAATTAGGTCCAAGGTTCAAATCTTTTGAACACAAAAAATTTAAGGAAGATTTTTTGAAATTCGGTCAAACCAGTACACTGGACCAGACTAGACCTGTTTAATATAAAAACCGCCAATCAAATTCCACTTTTGATTGAATCATTCTTATCAAATTATTCTACCCGCCCTAGTCAAGGGCCCTAGTCTGAACTACTAGTTCAAGCCGAGTTTTATAACTATGCTATTGAGTATAACAAACCCCTTTCGGATTTTTCTACAGGTTATTTTCAGAAGGCCCTAATTTTCCAATTGTGCCAATAAGATTTTTTTTACTTGTGCATAGATGTGAGTGCAAGCTCTGAGAAATTCAACTGTTAGGATTAATACCGCTTGTTGTTACACCAATCACCGAATTGAGATGTTGAAGTTATATGACAAATAATAATGAAGTATTTGATCAAACAAAAGAGTAAAAGAAAACAAAAATATGGCAAAGAAATTAAGATTTTATTGCCTCATGAATAATGGAGGAGAAAAAAAATATTACAATGATCCTAAAAGCTAGTAATCATAAATCTCATGCTATAAAATTGTATAGAAAAGTCTAATATTTATAGGGAACTTCCTAACCCTCTAAGTAGAATTGTTGTTGAAGTAGGATACCAAAAATAGAGTTCAAAACAAATTACAACTTCCAATCTGTTTCCAAAATAGAACTTCAACTTGACATAGGATTCCTAAAACATTCCAAACTTGAATTTTGATAATGTACACTTCAATTAAAAATTTTCAGTTACTTCAAACAAGAAATTCGGGTCATACCTAACATCAACCTTAATACCAAGATCTTTAAAATTCTATGATTCTTACATATAAATAAATTAATTAAGAAACATACATTGAATCATAATGATTAATCATAAAATTTGGACCTGCAAAATAAAGAAAATGTTCACTATATTCCTCTATGTAATGGAACGTGTATAATTTGATGGGATACATTCACATTTATGGTTAGAGAGGCAGTTTCTAATGGGCTTTAAAACTACCTATTTTTCATCAAAGTGTACAATTTAGAAAATATTATGTGGGCCACAATTATTTTGTCTTACATTCTCCTATTGGCTCGTGTAATAATTCCTCGTTATGTGGTCTATAACATAATGAGCATATTATAAGCAAAAATCCGTCGTACATTGGTCACTTAATATATCATCTTTAAGTAAAGATCAATAAAAATAATGGAGGTTGTATACAATTATTTCAACATAATTCCTTCATTAGTACTATGATATTAGTCCTCAGTTAACATGATATGTAATGAAAAACTCAATAATTCTATTACAACAATATATTCGTATAAAGTATCTGTGTCAACATTCAAATAATCTATTCTACATACACACCAATTATTAATACATGAATAATATTTTTTGTTGAAAATAACACATAAACAAGCTCAAAGTGTCAAGTACATAAATATCATAAATTGCATAATGTCAATGATCATTTTCAATAATGCTCATTCTTTTGACATGTTCCTTAAATGTCTTTGGTGACAATCCTTTCGTTATGCTCGATTAACACTTTTTGTTTTTGAACTTCTTCTTTAATGACAAAGCACTTCAATTATATGTGTTTATCACCCTTAGAGTACTTGTCATTCTTTGGAAAAAAAAAAAAGGCTGTTGCATAATTGTTACAATGAAGTGTCGGTGACTTGACAATACCATCGACAATTCCAAAAATAACATTCCACGGCCAATTTCCTTGAATTGTGGCCTCAAAACATGCCACAAAATCAACTTTCATATTGGATGTACTAATGACTAACTACTTTTCACTTTTCAATGATATACAAACAAGTAGCCAAATGTGGACTTTCAAGTATCCACACATCTACAAAGTCAGAACCTGAATACCCATTGACCTCCAAGTTATAATATCGCCTACACGGGAGCATGTGATCTTTCATTCCTTGCACCTATCTCAACACTTTATTTGTAGTTTTCCAATGATCAATTCCTAGGTTACTTTGATATCTACCAACATTTCAACAAATAAACTGATGTCTAGCCTGGTGCAAGTGATATGATCTGGGATAGGCAATCACTTGGTCGAATCACACGAGTCAATGGTTCAAGCAATGAAGTTCAGACGGGTAAAGTTGATAAGTCAGGGTTCAAGTTTCGTGAATGGCTCGACAGCCGAAATGAAAGAAAACGAGTAGCGGGATTATAATGGAAAAACTCTTAGCTCGGGTGTTAGATTTTAATTCAAGAACTACTTTCTTGAATTAAAGAATCCCCATTCAAAATTTCATTCAATTGTCCAATTTTTTTTTCGAGTCTTCTTGATTACACCTACATAAAGGATGGATGGTGATTGGGGATTTATTTTCCAAACTCGATGTTTTGTGGATAGTACAGTATGTAGTTTGACTATTGATAAGGAGTACATGTCAGACTTGGCTAGTATCACGATGGTGAAAAAATTGGGATTATCTTTGCAACAACACCCTAGGCTTTATAAAATGACTTGGTTGAAGAAGTATGGAAAGGTAGATGTGACCAAGCGGGTTTTATTGAATGTCACCATTGAGAAATATAGAAATCAAGTTTGGTGTGATGTTGTTCCACTAAAATCTTTTCATATCTTGTTTGGAAAACCTTAGAGGTATGAGAGGAATGTTATTTATGATAGCGGGAGGAACACATATATGTTTCTTCAAGACAGGGTAAAAATCACTCTGATTCGATTGACACTAGAATAATCCCTTGCAGACCGATGGAAGGTGAAGGGTGAAAGGTAAAGTACAGGAGAAAAAGCAAGAGAGAGAGAGAGATGATCACACCGCAAGAAAACACTGGAGTTGAATTGTAGGAGGAGTCTAGAAATATGAAAGTTGAGATGGAGGATAGTGAATTGAAAAATGCAGTTGATTTTAGGGAGAGTGGACCAATTAATAAGCCGAGCACAAGCAAACTGATACAAAAATTGTAGATATGGTTCAACAAAAGAGTGTACAAATAACAGATGAGCATGTTGAGCAAATGTTTAAAAATATTTTGGGGAATAAAAAGTAGAGTCTCATCGTTCTACATGATGTAGTGGAGACGATACACTATGAGTACGAGAACCTATATCTCGTTGTTGGGGAAGCTAAAAAATTTGACCGTCTTTTGATTAATTCTTTCTTTCAGGTCTATCATTGTACGTGGGAGTTCGTATAACAACATCTATGAGTGATTGTGTTTGTGCTGCAATACATCCATACCTACAAAATGGATGGCTACTATGTATTGATCCTATGCTACTGAAGGAAAAAAATGTCATTTGATCCAGGTGGTGCAGTGATGAGTTTAGTAGCAGGCTGCTTATCTCCTATGCGATCACAAGGCACGGATTCGAGGACGAATCATTTTGAAGGAGAGTGGATGATATGATCAAGAACAGACAATCACTTTGTCGGGTTACAAGAGTCAAGGGTTCAAGCAATGGAGTTCAGATAGATGAAGTTGACAAGACAAGGCTCAAGTTTCGTGAAGGGCTCGAGAGCTGTAACGAATTGGATTTAAGGTTTGGAAGATATTTGGAAAGAAAACGAGTAGCGTAGATTAAAACGGGCATAAATTTCAACTCGGGTGTCGACTTTTCGCTCATGAGCACAATTTGGAATCGTCATAAAATTCTGCACAAGGTTGCAGACATGCACTGTACTTTTGGACTTGCGGTCATAAAGAAACATATTGAGAATAAATTGGCGAAAAATCGTATAACCATGCGACCGCATAGAAATACACCATGTGGCCACATGGTACAAAAAATGCCGAAAATTTCCAATTTTTTGGAGTTTTCTAGTTTGACTAAAATACATTCTTTTGATATCTTTTGTAATATTTAGAGTTATTTTCTATTTTAACTACATTAATTAGGTTTTAGTATAAATAGGTTTATTTCCTTCATTGTAAAAGAACTAAGACTTTTGACATAATAAATTGAGAATTTCTCTCCTCGTTCTTGATTGAAAATGTACTGAACGTATCAAATATTATTATATTTGTGGCGTTCAACCCCTAGAACTTAACAAAGGATTAGACACCCTTTGTGGAGTTCGCAAATCGAGGTTCGTTAGTTTTATAATCAAGGGGTCATTCAAACTTCTTTTTATTTGGTTGCTTGGCTCAATAAGTTGCGGGTCGAGATTCTATTGTCTAAAACATGAATTTGGGCCTTCTTGGTATTTTCAATTAATTCTATGATTTCCACGCTGATCCCGCTCCCGGGTTCGTGTCATTTGGTATCAGAGCTTGATCTTCAGATTCAGGTTCTACCTTTTCTTTTATTTTAGTCTTTTATTTTTGTTCTTCGTATTCTTCGTGTCTGTCGTAAATTTTGAGTCTTTAATTAGAAAATTCCAAAAAAGAGTTAAAAGTTGTTTTGGGGCTAATCTAGCATCCAAATCAATTTTTGTTTCTTTTGTCATTTTCATAGTTGAATTTCGAAATCAAAAATATATATTGTTCACGTCATTACTGTTAAAAAAATTCTTTCTAGATTTATTTGGAAAATCACTATCCTATTATCTATTCCAAATCCAAACTATGTTGTGTTCATTCCAATTCAAAATTCAAAAACCACTTTCTTTAATTAAAAGAATTTCCATTCGAAATTTCATTCAATTGTCCAATTCTTTTCTCGATTCTTCTTAATTACACCTACATAAAGGATGGATGGTGATTGGGGATTTATTTTCCAAACTCGATGTTTTGTGGATAGTACGGTATGCAATCTGGCTATTGATAAAGAGTACATGTCAGACTTGGCTAGTATCACAATGGTGGAAAAATTGGGATTA
>CAIGRL010225075.1:0-15189 GCA_903798325.1 Fraxinus xanthoxyloides
TTTTTGAAAAATTGTGTTCATCGATTGTTTTGGTCTTTTGTGTTGTTTAATTGATAATTTTTTCTATCGGAAAATATTTTTCTATTTTTGGTCACATTACTGTATTTCCCTTGAAAACATGAAAATATTTTCTTTAAAGAGAGGTGATTTTTATTTTCTATGCTAGTCACACACTCTCTCTCTCTCTCTCTCTCTCTCTCTCTCTCTCTCTCTCTCTCCCAATAAAAAAAATGGACAAGTATAATATTTTCTAAATTGAAAACTAAAGAAACCAAACACATTTATTAATAATTTCCATACAAATAATTTCTAGGTAATTGAATTGTCTAGAATTTATTTTCTTTCAATACAAATTCCATGCTACCAATCAAACACACCCTAAAGATATTTAAGAATGTATACTTTTAAATATAATAATGGTATATGTTATACCTCGACTATTACATAACTGAATACTTATGAATGCAGCAAATACATTTTCATTTGTACACTAGATAATATGTAATTGCTACTTCGAGTTGTGAACGAAAACCATGTTGAAAACTTCCAGAGAATGATAGACGGACGAATGCAGGGGACTAGACCGGACAGTCTCCAGCTCATTTTATTTTTTCAATGTAAAAATAAATATTTAAAGAAACTTATGCAAATAATTTTTTTCATGCTTAAATTTTTTTCAGTTGTGTTATATATACATAATAGTTTATATAATGGTTTACATATACATGATGTTGTAAGATATGATTTGAACAAAACCTCTTCAACCAAATAAAAAAGTAAAATTCTCCACTCTCTCTTGACACCTCATCTGTATGTAAATTATTATATAAATTCATTATGTACAATTATTATTATTATTATTATTATTATTATTATTATTATTATTACATATGAGCCCAACTTGTAGTCTGATCTTGAATTTGTTTCCGAGGACAGACAATAGTTGCCTAGAGAAGAATCTAATGCAACACATACAAATTTAAGAACAAAATTAGCCATCCCAACATCAGCATCCAAGAAAATGCAATCATACAAATAAAATAACATTAACCCGAGTTGGAGAAATGAACTGAACACAAAAAACTTGGAAAATTCAACAAGGAATGGGTTGGAGGTATGAATTGAACACAAAAAACTTGGTATTGATTAATCCTTTACAATTTTTAGGATTTGGAAATGCAAATAGTACCATCATGAATAAGTGAACAATTAACATTAATAAAAAGGTAAAATGATAAATTTACATTTTTTAAATAAAATAATTAAATAAAAAAAAGGAGGAGGAGGAAGAAGAGAGAAATCCGCACCCTCCCCACCCCACCCCTCCCCTCACCTCACCTCAAAAACTTCATCTTCTTTCTACCAGTCAAATAAAAAATCAATAACATACTGATTGTCGATTTTTTTTTACGTGAACATCTCAATTTAAAATATTGAAGGAAGGAATTTTTTTATTTGAAAATAATGTATATAAAAAACATAGCAACGTAATTCAACAAGGTTGGGTGGCAAATCATAAAGAGTTTTACTTCTTGTACATTCTTTCATTATAGTTTTCATTACAATTTTTCAAAATAGATGACATAGCACGCGCGGGAAATGAAATTTAATGAATGAAAATAGAACCTACTTCAACCGGCCCGCATACATATTTGACTTTTCTCTCTCCATTGAACACCCACTGAACCCGAATCCTACAAGGAGGTGTTGCCGCAGTGAAATCACCTTCCCAAAAATTGACGCCACGAAATCGACGAGCATCGTCTATGCATTTTCATGTTTTGCTTTGTCGGCATTATTGTAAACCTTCCCTACCCATTTACTCACATACGTGACGAGGAGGTAAAGAAGTGAAATCGGTTGGAACCGTCCACCATATTGTTTGCCGGTAGTTATTATAAATTTGAAGAGCCAATTTACCCACCGATGCACATACGTCAAGAAGAGAGCCCCGTTATTAGAACTCTAAAGAGTCGATTTATCCCCAAATCGACTGCACTGAAAGCATAATTCTGTGACGTCAAAGGTGAATGGCGTCAATGTTAAGTAAAATCGTCTGATATGTTCTCACATTTCGTAATTGAACTTGCAGCAATTTTTGATTTTTTGTTGCTCGTATGAACATGAATGAATTGTTGATTTCTTCTTGCTCCTTATATTAAGTTGCTTATTTAATTTAGTTTTTGTCTTCATCTGTAAGGATTATACCTGGTTACGAAGAACTTGCATTATGGGAGAGGTGGAAGGCATGACAAAGAAAGGTAATTTTCATATTTTTTCGAATTCATATTGTACAAATGTAAGGAATCTGATATGTATTAAATGAGGTTGGAAATGTCATGGGTTGTTGCTTTGCTGAACATTACATGTTTATATTGTTACACGAAAAGAACTAGTGATTCACTTGGATGATGAAGGTTTAGTAGGATTCAATAACGTGGACGTTAAACACCATGTGATCACTTTTGAAAAGAAAGGTCATTTCCATATTTTTTTTGAATTCATATTGTACGAATGTAAGGAATTTGATATGTATTAAATGAGGTTGAAAATGTAATGGGATGTTGTTTTGGTGAATGTTACACGTTTATATTGTCACATAAAAAGAACTAGTGATTCACTTGGATGATAAAGGTTTAGTAGAATCCAATAACATGGACGTTATAGACTATGTGATCACTTTGGAAGAAGATATTGTTGGAGGAGATGGTGTGATTGTGCCGAGGTAGGTACGAAGTTCAAGGATGAGAAAGAATTGTTTTGGCTTTTACAAAAGATATGCATACGATATAGGTTTTCCGGTTAGAAAAAGGAATTCCGAAAAAGGGGATGATGAAGTAGTGAATTACCTGACCAATACATGTAGTCGTGAGGGTCGAAGAAATAATAATACAAAATCTTCTTTAAAGCCGCATCCAATAATTAAGATAGGTTGTAAAGCTAGACCGACCGCATCTTTAGATATTCATGGAATATGGAGAATTTGCACAGTTTTCCTTGATCACAATCATAAAACCAGTCCGTCAAAATCCAGGTTATATCGGTGCAATAGGGAATTGACTGCACATGTGAAACGAAAACTTGAGGTGAATGATATTGCCAAAATTCCTTTGCACAAAAGTTTCAACTTAGTAGTTGTTGAGCAGGTGGATATGAATATATGACCTACGTGGAAAAGGATTATAGAAACTATGTTGAAAAAGTTAGTCGATTGAGACTTGGTGAAGGAGATGCAGCAGCAATACAAGCTTACTTTTCAGAAATGCACGACGATGCTTGGGGTTCTATTTCTGTATGGATTTAAACGATGAGTCGCGACTGAGAAATGTTTTATTGGCGGACGATAGGCGTTGACAAGCGTATAAGGAACTCGGGGATATAGTGACTTTTGATACCACTTACTTAACGAATAAGTACGATTTGCCTTTTACTCCTTTTATTGGAGTGAATCATCATGGACAATCAACACTACTTGGATGCGGTTTGCTGTCAAATAAGGATACAAATACGTTTGTTTGGTTTTTCAGGACATGGTGCAGTGCATGCACGGTCGACCTCCCAATGGTATTATTATTGACCAAGACCAAGACCAGGAAATGCGAAATGCAATAGTGTTTCTAAATACTAAGCACAAGTGGTCTTTATGGCACATAATGAAGAAGTTGGTAGAAAAGTTTAGATACCACTTTGATAATGAATCTATTTTCTTGTCCATACACAGTTTAGTATCTGATTCACAGTTTGAAGAATTATGCCGCCTTTTTTAATCTTACCCAAAATAAGGAGTTACATGGTGGTATACAGACGCCGACAAGAGAAGCAAGGAGTCTGTTGTCGGTATGGCGACGATCGAAAAAGGCAACGCGTTTGGTCGTGGTTCCGATTCCTGCTTAGATGAAATGAAAAACCATTGGGTGGAAACGATCTCGTGTCTCCCAACGACAAGGATGAAGGGGTTATTTAGTGGTTGGCTGACAGCCGGAGGTAATGACCTATTCAGTGGAAAGAATCTGAGGGTTTTGTTGTGGTTAGAGCTTTTGTTCAGTGAAAAGGGGAAATGAATTTTGCAGAAGAGAAAACATGTTTGTGGCCCTTTTTATTATTTGACTTTTCTTTCTTTTTTTTTTAAACCATTTCCAGGTGGACTATAAACTTTACTGTCATTCACATTTATGCATAGCGGGATTGAATCATAAATGACATCTGTGAGCCAAAATAATAATATTCTTGTTTCTAACTTTGATTAGTAACGAGTAATTACACTTTTGAGCTTGAAAATTGCTCATCTAAAGTTAATTTAACGCAAAAAAGTACCTGATTAAATACATGCATATAGGATTTGGATGGTTTAGTACCTGGCTTAAGAGAGTCTTCATTGTCTTGGTCTTCCAGAGGCATCGTTGTGTGCTATGACTCATTTGCTTGTTTGTTGGTGTCCTTCTAAGAATGGAGTCCTTAAATTGAACATTGATGGCTCTAGCTTGGGTTATCCTAGTAAAGCTGGATGCCGTGGAGTATTGAGAGATTGACTTGGTAAGTTGGATTTTTGGTTTCTCCCATTATATTGGTATGCCAACCAATTCTATGGGTAAAGCTTTTACTATAAAATTGGGTCTCTATTATTTTTGGAAATTGTTTTAAAAGATTGAAAAATTTGATTAAGTGTCAAAATAAAAAAAACTTGGACAAGTGATTTTCGTGTCAACTATGGCCAAACATTCGAACTTGACTCGATAGTCAAATTACAAATATAAATAGATCAACTTATTCTACTCGTTGAGTAGATCGTCATGGTATATTTAAAATCTCAAAATCAATTTTCGAATGAGAAATTACGGTCCAAAGTTGGGAAAAATAGAGAAAATTGCTGGATATTTGCCTAAGTGTGTCGCTCACTTGATGGGCTAGCGACGAAGTCACTGTTTTTATCGCTCGAGCGAGGTGATGACGACATACTAGCGATAGTGAATGGTGCGATATTTGGTAAGAGTTGCAGAGTTTGGGGCACGACACTTCATTTACAACCCCTCATCCTCTATATATAGGATTCATGGACGTCCATTAGACATCCCATACCATGTTTGCATTGAGTATTGCATAAAAACTCTTGCAAATCACTTTCACATTCAAAACCATTTTCTTCTTTGTAGAGAGAAACTCCGTCGAAAGTTTGACGTAACTTGTGGTTTGAAGTGATTCTATCACAAGCTGAATTTGTTGTATCTTGGGAGACAAGTATCGTAAATCGTGAGCATCGTTGCACGGCTATTGAAACGAATCGAATCTTGAACTTAAGGCACTTTATTAAAAACATAAAAGTTTTCAAAAGAAGTAGTGTGATTATCAAAAAATCCAATCACATCCTTAAATCCATAACATTATTTAAATTTTTAACCACCGTTGCATGCTCGCCCAATCTTCATCCATCTCGAATCACTGATTAATTATTACCTATAAAAAAATTCATGTTTTATATGAGATGAAAATCTTAATAAGTGAAATAACGTAGCATGAAAAAAAACAAAATCCATGAGATTCGTGAACATATGATGAGACATGAAATTATAAGAATCGAAGGGTCCAATGTACCTCCGGTGGCAAAGCTAGCTAATATGCTACGTTTCCAACTCGTTTGAGTATCTCGAAGGGTCCAATGTACCTCGGTCGAAGTTTCTTTTTCTTACCGAAACACATGATATCTTTCATTGGAGCGACTTTCAAAAATACACGATCACCAACTGCAAATTCTAGGTCCTTTCGTCTCTATCTGCATAGCTTTTATGTCTATTTTCAATGGCCCGAACTGTTTGTTCCATAATTTCAGGCCCTAATATCTTATGCTCACCAACTTCACCACAATGAACGGGTGATCTGCACTTTCTTCCAATAGGGCTTCATAAGGTGCCATATCGATAGAGGCATGATAGCTATTGTTGTAAACGAATTCAATTAATTGTAAATATTTCTCCCAATACCCTCTAAATTCTAAGACACAAATTCGGAGCATGTCTTCTAGAGTTTGAATAGTTCGCTCTGATTGTCCATCCGTTTGAGGGTGGAATGCTGTACTAAACTTTAGCTTAGTTCCCATCATCTGATGCATACTTTTCCAGAAGTTGGATGTAAACCTTAGGTCTTTATCTGATACAATCGAGACTGGAACATCACGCAGTCTCACCACTTCGTTAACATATAATTGTGCTAATTGGTCCATAGAAAAGGTCATCCAGACAGGTAAGAAGTGAGGTACTTTGGTTAATCTATTGACTATTACCCAAATGGCCCCATGACCCTTCACTGACTTTGGAAAAACAACAACAAAATCTATTGTTACATGCTCCCATTTCCATTCTAGAACTTCTAATGGTTGTTGTAATTTCAAAGGTCGATGATGTTTGGCTTTCACCTGCTGACATACAAGACCCTCTTAATGAACTCAGCTATGTCCTTCTTCATATTCCTCCACGAATAAATGGCTTTTAGATCACGATACATCTTCGTACCTCCTGCGTGTATCGAATAAGGAGTGGTGTGGGCTTCTTCTAGAATATCCTTTTTCAATTCTTTGAAATCTAGTACACATAAACGTCGTTGATAATACAACGTTTTGTCCTCGGTTATGATGGACTTGTGACTACTTCGATGCTTAATCTCTCAAATTCTCTATATAGAGGTTCCTGCGCTGTTAATATTGCCAAATTGATCACGGTTTTCCTACTAAAAACATCTGCCACTATATTCGCCTTGCCTGGATGGTAATAGATTTTACAATCATAATCTTTTACGAATTAAAGCCATCTTCTCCGACTCATGTTCAACCCCTTTTTAGTGAAAAATATATTTGAAGCTTTTATGATCTATATAAATATTACATTTACCCCTGTACAGGTAATGTCTCCAAATTTTCAAAGCGTGTACAATTGCTGCAAGTTCTAGGTAATGTGTGGAGTAGTTTTGTTTATAAGGTTTCAATTGTCTGGATGCATAGTCGACTACCTTGCCTTGTTGCATCAAAAACAACTAAACCTTGCTTGAATGCATTACTGTATATTATGAAACCTTGTAATCCTTTAGGTATAGTCAACATTGGTGCATTACTAGCCTATTCTTCAATTCTTCGAAACTAAGTTCGCACTTCTCGGTCCATTCAAATTTCGCACCCTTGCACGTCAACTGAGTCAAGGGTCTTGATATTTTAGAACTTCCTTCTATAAATTTTCTGTAGTATCCTGCTAAACCCATAAGTTGCGAACTTCTCGCGCATTGGTTGGCCTCGACCAATTTAACACCACTTCTATTATAATTGGGTCCACCTTAATTCCTTAAGTTGTGACCACGTGTCTAAGAAACCCAACTCGTTCTAACCAAAATTCGCACTTTATAAATTTGGCGTAAAGTTTTTTCTTCTTCAAATTTGTAACACAATTCTCAAATGTTCTCCATGCTCATTTTCAGTCTTCGAGTAAATCAGTATATCATCGATGAACACGATAACAAATCGATCTAAGTATTTGTAAAACACAAGATTGATCAAATCTATGAATACTCCCGGAGCATTAGTCAGGCCAAAAGGTATAACTAAGAACTCGTAATGACCATACTAAGTTCTAAAGGCTGTCTTCGAGATATCACTACTAAAGGCTGTCTTCGAGATATCACTAGCTTTTATCCTCAACTGATGATATCCCGACCTTAGATCGATCTTTGAGAATACTGTCGCACCCCGTATTGATCAAAAAGATCCTCAATTCTAGGAAATGGACTTATTCTTGATGGTGATCCTATTCAATTCTCAATAGTCGATGCACATCCTCATATATCCATCTTTCTTCTTGACGAAACAACACTGGTGTCCCCCAAGGAGAAACACTGGGTCTTATAAAACCCTTTCCTAGTAATTCCTCTATTTGTGTTCCTGCAATTCATTTGGTGTAATTTTGTATGGAGCTTTAGAAATAGGAGCAGAACCGAGACTCAAATCAATTGTGAACTCTACTTCCCATTCTGGAGGCACTCCAGGTAAGTCCTCGAGAAAGATCTCCGAAAATTCCCATACTACTTTGACGTCTCCGATCGTTAATGCTTTATCTTCTTTGGCCAACTGACATCAAGAACCTTATACATCGTTCTGACTTTAAAAGTTTTCGAGCTTTTAAGGCAGAAATGACTTTGGGTAGGGATTTTATTTTGTTCACTAAAAGGCGAAGTTCTACTCTTCCAAGCCATCTTAAAATTACTTCCATTCAAAGCATAGAATCGTTGTGTGGTTCTTTGAAAGACAATCCATTCCCAGGATTATGTTGAACTCACGCATGTTCAAGGCGTATAAGCTCATGTCCAAGATCTTACCATCAACTTCTACCCTTATTGTCTTTACTATGTGACTTGTGTTAAGTACATACCTTGAAGGGATTACAACCTCTAATGGTGTATTGGCAACTTCACCACTTATATCTATTGTAATCATAAATTCTAGTGATATAAAAGAGTGGGTGGAACCAGAATCTATCAAAATATACGTGAGATTACCAGATATGAGAATGTTACCTACCAAAATATTTCGGTTGGCATCCTCCTCACATTCAGCAAGGGCATAGACATTGACTTGCCCTTTAGGTGGATTCCCAGGTTTCTGCTGTTGTGGTGGTTGCATTGACTTTTGATTCTTAGGACAAAACTTTGCCACGTACTTGTCTCTCACAATAGAAGCATACATTGGTTCCCATTAGGCATTTTCCAAGGTGATGCTTCTGACACTTGTCACAAATTAGATTCTCCGAATAATTGCTCGAAGATGACCCTCATTTACCTTTCTTTGCAAAATTTTGTCTTCCTTTATCTTTGTGATCCTCCCATTTACACTTCTCTGGCAGTACAAGTTGTTGAGGTTTATTGGTACTATTGACATTTTCCCTGAAGTTGGCCACCTGTGCTTTTGCCAGTACCTCGTGGTATGTACCCAATTCAAAGGTGACCATTGATTGTCGGAGATCATCACGGACGCCTTGCTCCAAATGTCTCACTTTCTTTTCCTCTGTATTAACCAATTGCTAGGTGTAGCGAGATAGTTCCTCAAACTTCCTTTCATAATTTAGTGTCAAGTTTCCCTGTTTGAACACTAGGAATTCCGCTTCCTTCTGGTTTTGGATGTTGGTGGAAAAATATTTTTGTAGGAATAATTCCTTGAATTCATCCCACATCCAGCTGCTCTGGACCTGTTGGTCATTTCCCGCCAGTGTCTTGCATTTTTATCCAGCATAAAGGTTGCAAAGATTACCTTTCGAGTTTCGAGGCATTCAACAAGTTCAAAGATCTATTCTTGCTTACTTATCCACTTTTATGCCGCCAGTGGATCTGTGCCTCCCTCAAAGCTAGGGGTTTGTAGCTTACGATATTGTTCCACTATTGTAGCCACACTCCTCTTCACAAGTGGTGTGGCAGATGGCGCCATGTTGCATATCGCTTCAAGAAACTGCATGAATTGGTCATTCTAATTGTTATTGTTGTCATTGTTCATTTCTGTTGCTCCGGCCTGGGGTTGACCGTTCCTATTGTTCATGTTTCTAGAGCGAGTTGCCATAACCTTGATAAAATGCAAACGTAAAATCACTTAACTACTAGACCGAGAATAAATAGAAAATTTTATTTCATTCAATCTTAATACCTTCCATAATTCAAATGAACTTCGTGGTATCCAATACATCCACTTATTTAAATAAAATCTAGTCCAAACATGACAATCATATATAATTTCCTATCATCTAAAAATTTCTCCCAGCTCCCTCATCTCATCCTGCCTCTAGATTCTCCCCAAAATATGATGCAGGGTGGTACCCAGGGCTCTCCTCAGGGTCTTATTCGGGGTCTTTCTCTTCCTCTATCACTTCTCCAATAATATTACCCATTTTGTCAACTGCTGGTAAACTAGGGAAAATGCTAACACTAGGTGGGCTATGTGGACGGTGGCGACCGGGCTCATATCCTAGGGGTCTTTCAATATTCCTAGTGTCTTAAGTGTTAATAATCCATCTATCCCTTAAGCACACAATCAACACGACATGGGCAATTTGATATTCTCGAACATTTTCTCAAGCCTCTCAACAAACCATCTCCAGTAAGGGCTAAGCGTTCTATATAGATGATAAACGAACTCATCCCTACAAAACTCATGTCCCTTATTTTCCGCTCCTCTGTCGATCCTTTCTATGGCATCTAAATTTTCTAACAGATTGTGGTTGGGGTTCCTCACATATGTCCTATGCAATCTGAGAAACATCTCACGTCCTCGAGCCTAGTCCCTAGCCAGTTGCGACCGTCCATTGATCATCTAAGAAAGAAAAAATTATGTTAATTAACTTTCTACGTAAATCGATGTACACTAAGTCAGATAAATAGTGTCTAAATATAAGTTAGTGACTATGCGGTTACTGTTCATTGTAAATAGTGACTGCGCATTCACTGTTCACGATGAACAGTTTCAGATTTTTTTAAAAAACAAATTCGTGAACAGTGACTGCTTGTCCATTGTTCACGGTTGAACAATGACTGGATCCATTGTTCACGATGAACACTTTCATATTTTTTTCCCTAAAAATAAATCCGTGAACAATGACCGTGCGTACACTGTTCACGGTTGAACAATGACTGCAAGATCACTATTCATTGTGAACAGTGAGTGCGCCTTCACTGTTTAGGATGAAATTCTTTTTTGGTCTCAGAAATGTAAACCCGAGCTATACCATTTGAAACGAATCAAATCTTCAACTTAAAATACTTTATTAAAAACATAAATTTTTTCAAAAGAAATAGAAATAAAGAAGAGCACTTTTAAACTTAAAACTTTCAAAAACTAAAATGATGTGATTATCAAAAGCATCATAAAATCCAATCACATCTTTAAACTCATAACATTATTTAAATTTTTAACCACCGTTATGTACTTGCCCAATCTTCATTAGACTTGAATCACTGATTAATTATTACCTATAAAAAAAATTTTCATGTTTCGTATGAGATGATAATTTCAATAAGTGAAATAATGTAACATGAAAAAAAAAATAGAAATTCATGATATTCGTAAACATATTTGATGAGATACGAAATTATAAGAATCGAACTTCGTGATTCTAATTTCGTGCATAGCGCTACTAAATTTCATAATTTCATAATATAATCATAATATTGACTTATATAACTTTAAACAATGAAATACGTATATTTCACTTACCTTGAATTTGATACTTGTATTAACACATAGGAGAGTTTTGTTTTTTGAAAAAGAATTTTCGTTTGTGTTTGTGGGGGGTGGGGGTGGGGGTGGGGTGGGTGTATGTGTTACCATTTTCATAAAAGGAAAATTTCTATGGTAATTAGCATATTATATACGTTAACTGCCTTTTTCATTTTAGGGTATAACGAAAAAATAAAAGGAAAGTTTCAATAATTGAAAAAAGGAAAATTTTCATAATTGATAAAATGAAAGTTTCCATAATTGATTCTTTTAATTATGGTAGCCGTCCCTCAGCGATGGACGGATATGAAACTTGGCCCCTAAACTTTCACCTACGTGCAATATGATCACTAAATTATAGTTGATGTGTAAATTTGTCCCTGAACCTTAGTCTCTATATAAATTGGTCCTTAAACTATGGTTATCGAGCAACTTAGGTTAATGGTAAATATAGAAATTCTAGGTTATTATAGCAATTTTGTCCTAAGGAAAGAGTGAAAATCACTTGCCTTGAATTGTTCTTCATCTTCTTTGTTATGTTAGTTATGCCTAGAATCTCTGACATCAATTATTGGAAATTCAAGGATCATGTATCGCTCAATACTACTTGACATGAAACCAACCACCAAATTGAGATATTGAAATTATATGGCACAATAATGAAGTATTTGATCAATGACAAAAGAGTAAAAGAAGACAAGAAAATATGGTAGAGGAATTTAGAGATTTTATTGACTCAAGAATAATGGAAAATGGAGAAAATTATAATGGATCCTATAATTCTAGTAATCTATTTTCTCACCCTACGAAATTGTATAGAAGATCCTAATATTTATCGAGAATATGTAGGGGATGTCCAAACTCTCCTAGTAGAATTGTTGATGAAGTAGGATACCAAAAAGCCGAATCCAAAACAAATTTCAACTTGGGCTTCCAAAATAAAATTTCAACTTGACATATGACTCCAATGGCATTCCAAACTAATTCTTCTTGACATACACTTCAATTAGAATTCTTCAACTATTTCAACAAAGAATTCGAGTCACACACAAATTCTAACAATCTTCACCTTAACACGAATTCCATTGCAACGAATAAAACTCCAAAGTATTCTCCACCTGGTAAAGAAAATTCATCTGCAAGGATGAACTGACTCTTCAACAATAACCAAAACTGATTTCTTTAACCAAACACAAAATAATCCACCTCTTTCATTGAATCCAAACACAACTCCGCGGAATTATCTCAGATACCCAAAAAATCATAATTATTTTAAAATTCACCAAATTGGGCTTTAACACACCCCAAAGCAGAATCAAACTTAAATCCTTTCAAGAATGCCCTTTGCTAGATCGTACACCTTCTACTACGCTTATAACATGCTCAACAAAATCAACATTCACATACCTTTTACCACCGGGTTTGTCCCTAGTAATTGAATACAATGTCACCACAAATGATGGTGGCAAAGCAGTATTATTCATATCTCCTCAACGGTCAAATTTGTAGGTATCTTGTCAATTCCCTGAAACATATCATCCGAATCCTGTTGTGCGAGTACTGCATGTATCTTAACCCGCCATAACAAAAATATAGTGCTTCGATCCAAAAGCGCAATTTCATACTTCATGGAAGCCATCACGAACAAAAAATCATGAACAAATTAAACCTTGCGCTCTTGCAGAACTGCTGAACCTGGCGCTCTGATACCACATGTTGTATTAATTAAGCCCAAAATCTCTGACACCAACTGTTGTTAGGAATTTAAGGATCACGTATCGCTCGATACCACTTGATGAAATTAACCAAAATGAAGTCTTTGATTACAAATAAAAGAATAAAATAAGCCAAGAAAATATGTCAGGAGAATTTAGACATTTTATTGACTCAAGAATAATGGAGAAGAGAGAAAATTACAATGAATCCTATAATTCTAGTAATCTATTTTTTCACACTATAAAATTGTATAGAAGAGCCTAATATTTATAGGGATGTAGGGAATGTCCAAACACTCCTAATAGGGTTGTTGATGAAGTAGGATATCAAAAATAAAATCCAAAACAAATTTCAACTCCTAATGGGCTTTCAAAATATAATTTCAACTTGACATATGACTCCAATAGCATTTTAAACTGAATTTTTCTTGACGTACACTTCAACTAGAATTCTTCAATATCTTCAACAAGGAATTCGAGTCACAGTTAAATTCTAACATTCTTCTTCTTTATTTTTTGGTTGCCCTTTGTTTTCACTTGTAGTTTTCATACTACATTTCGAATCACCTTGTTATATTGTTTGGTCATGCTCCTACGGATTAAACTTTATTTTTTTGTTTGTTCTATATACAACAATCCTTTCACCCGCACTTATATTTAGCCCGCGTCGCCAACAATTATTGCTATCTTATGGGTGTTGATAGAGTTTAGGTGGAAATCGACTCTCAATTAATGGAACATTGGTTTAATGAGCGTGGAACCCCCGCCTTAATCACTCTATAATATTTGGGAGGAAATAATGGAGTTGGAGGAGTGTTTGGATCTAAAAATCAATCATGTTTATCACGAGACAAGCAGAGTGGCTATTTCTTTAATAAGGTCAGGTGAGAGTGGTTGTTATTAATTTGTTACTTATATCACGAATTTGCCTTATCACGAATTTGCCTAAGACTTTTACTGGTTGTATTGTCTTAGACTCTAATTTTCGCTTTCATTAATTGTATTCATGGTTTTCCTACACCTAAGCGAGGGTTCCTAGTAAATTTCGAAGTTTTCCTTTAAAAATAAAATAAAATACATACAAATGGGTAAGTTATACTTGAGAGTTAGTGGCTCGGTTCACAAGCTGGTAAATGTCAAATTCGGTTCGAGTTGATTAAATTGATCGGGCCCGTTAATAATTTAAAAATTAAATTAAAAAAAATTGAATTTGGAAGAAGACAAATTGCCTTCTTTGAATTTGAAAGAATCTACATTCTTTGAGACACGACTGTCACTATTGTCACTGGCGGACCCGACGGGAGGGGGTCCTGGGAGGCACGTCCTCCCCAACCCAACTTTTGAGATTTTTTTTTTAATTTTTATAAAGTCAGGTTTGATATCGATTAAAATCTAAATTTTAATCTTAATCAAATTTAACAATTAATTTTAATAACATATTTCATGGAATTCATAATTATTTAACTTTTATCAAAATTTACTAAAAATTTGATATTCATCTCCACTAAATAGAGGCAAAATCACAATAAATTTGGATTTCGATAACATGCTAATTTAAAAAAAAAATTTCGACGATTGTACGCTAATCGAATCTACAAATTATTTTGTTATCTCTGATAAGTGCATTTTTGTGCATTTATTCGTGGTCATATTACTAAACTTTTGTATCTTTTTATTATTTCATTTTACTTAACTTAGGTTATTTTTATCTTATTTTCAGTTTTGGACATATTTTTAAGCAATTGGAAAAGAAAGAAGAATAAATCGACCAATTGATGAAAATCTGGGGACTAATATGCATTTGAGTAAAAGTTGTAAATCTAAAATTGAAATAATTTGATGTGAATGACCAAAATGGAAGAAAAAATGAAGAAAATTGCGGAAAAGAAAAGTGGCGAAAATTTAGCCGGGCAACCGCCCAATTATTTTGGTTGGGCGGCCGCCCCGACCGTTAACATCATCAACAAAAGCAATTCTTTTAGTCGGGCGGCCACCCCATTTTACACTGAGCGCTCTCCGAGGCCATTTCGGCGCGAAATTTTCTGGTTTCTTTATTTCAATAGAACTCTTATGGAAACGAATTTTGGAACGTCTGTTAAAACCCTAGGGTCGTCCAAAAGGGGGAATGAGTTTTTATCAAAATTTTTAGAGAGAAAAGAGGCAAGAACGCAAAGAACAACTCCAAGAATATGAAGATTAAATTGAAGATTGATCGGGGTAATGTCGTTTTTCATCTATTTTTCT